>PVJL010000151.1:316682-555380 GCA_004026885.1 Lyroderma lyra | reverse complement strand
CTCCACACTGCCTTCCACAGTGGTTGTACCAGTTTGCACTCCCACCAGCAGTGTACCAGAGTTCCTTTTTCTCCACATCCTCTCCAGCACTTGTTATTCCTTGTCTTGTTGATAACAGCCATTCTCACAGGTGTGAGGTGGGATCTCATTGTGGTTTTGATTTGCATTTCCCTGATAGCTAATGAGGATGAGCATTTTTCCATAGTTATACTTATTCATTCAACCATTGACGCGTACCTCCCATGTGCCAGGTGCATGAAGGTGACAAAGCATGGCATTTGTGGTACTTTTAGAATCAGAAGTTATAAAAAGCATTAAAATTGTAATTTGCCACAAAGTGTGATATCAGAGTAGATAAAGCATACCCTATTTGGGGAGGTTATGCAGGGGAATGTAATCTCATACAGTTAATTAGTTAGATACTGCCTTATGCAGAAACCTGGGACTATATTGCATTTCTAGATATGCTCAGAGACAGGAAGCCATTTTGTACAGGTGCCCTCAGCCTTTTTAGGTTGCTGTAACAAAACACCACTGATGGGGCAGCTTATAAACCACAGAGGGACCCCCAAAAAAACAATTACTTTCTGGAAAACGGGTGCCTTGAAGTACAGGCTTCCTCTGCTAGGTGAGTGTTCTAGGAGCCCACCTGCATCAGTGCATCAGTCAGAGTTGTTATGAGAGGCTGTGTTTTATTTCAGTGAACTTTTTTGGAGACTCTTTCAACACATTTTCCTATTTCATCGTGGGTGATTAACACCAGCAACGTGCAGCACATGAAAACACACCTGCCCACACAGCGCTGAGTGTTCCTGCCCCACCCTCCCTATTCCCCCAATGTCGCTCAAAACCATTCCTTTCGTTCGTTCGTTTCTCCAGATGAGAAAAGTCCTCAAAGGGGAATCTTTTGCCAATGTGAAAAAGATGAAACAAAGAAAATAATAAAACAAACAAAAAACAAAAAATGGCAAAAGCACTAAAAGGCATGAAAATCGATGAGTTCAACTGTTCTGAGTAATGTAAAAAGCATCTGGATAGGTGTATTGCGTCAAACGAAGAGTTATTTTGAAGGTGACTGAAGTTTAAACATGTAAGAATAAATACACAATTTTTTTATAAATAAATTCTGAGGTTTTTCTTGGGGGTGTTCCCTCATATAGTAATAGTAGTGAACTGGAATACAGAGTTTTGTAACTCTCTCAGGAATAGGAGCTAGTAGCACTGTCTTCCTTGGTCTCTAATTCCACGCTGCTGTTTTGTTTCTGACGTCTTCTAGTCAATCAAAAGTAAAATATGATAGCGATACAATAAAATCTGAAAATTAAAGATTTTGCCGATGTCCAAGTGAACAACAAAAAATTCATTTACAGCAATTAGGTCAGTTCAGGTTTATGAGTGGTTCTTTATCAGGGGTGCCCTTCAAATTTACAGGGGGACCTTTTTCAAGATGTACTCATACATGTCTAGACCCCTATTTCACACCCATTAATATGAGAAAAGGAAGGCAAAACCTGGAAAAGTCCCAAAAGTCATTTTGATATAAACAAACACTGATTAGAAGAAAGAAGTTAAAGAGAAATGTATCTCCATAACTACATAATAGAAGGGCCACAGTGATTTCATCAGCGTTTTTTCTGACGATAGAATGAATAGCATAACCTTGGCCATGGGACAGCATATGCTCTAGTTGATTAAAAAACAATTCAGTGTATTGACAAAGTTGCATCTTAGCCTGGTGGAAGAAAAAGCTATAAAAAATGTGTTTGAAGGCAGACAATTTCACCACGACTGCATTCTCACATAGTCCCAGAAGGCAGATATCATGAATTTAAGTATTTGCATTTTTTATAATGATTTCAAGGAAGTTTCAGTTTTTAAACAGAGAATCATCAGGTTGGGTAACTTGAATCTATTGAACTCTGATATAAACATAATTCTTTCAAACCCCAGTAGCCCTAACGTTGTGGATCTGCATAATAGATTGAGCCATTTGATGCAGAAACGTTGCATACATTTTTAGAGCGAAGGTACTTTAACTGAATAGTATTTGTTCTCCATAGGGTTTATAACTTGATCAATAATGTGAACCCAAAGCTCTATGATAAATGGTTTATTTTAAATGTATTTTCCCTCTTGATACTTACAATAGCTCTAGGAGGGAGGTATTAATTCCCCCATTTATACTTGACCCTGAAACAGAGAGGACCAGGACCTTGTCAAAGGGAGCCCATCTGCAAAGAAGCAGGAACGGGTTTAGATTCACACCGTTCAGTGTAAAACTTCCACCCCATTTGCTTGAAGTTGGAGAACTGCTTGGCAGCAAGCCTGGCTTTCCAGCCCAGGCCTCCCGATTGGATAACTTGAGATGCTGAAGGAGGTGCGGGGCTTTCTGCTTCTGGAGTTAGCCCTGGTGTGTTGGCCTCTGGGGAAGTTAGCAGAGCCCCAGGGTTCTTTGCAAGCTCTGCATACACTCAAAGGATGGGCAGGAGTCCCAACGTTCTGAAACCGAATCTTTCTTCCAAGAATTCCTGGAGCATCACAGGGCTCTCAGGAGGAATCTTGGGTGATGTTGAAGAGGAGACAAAATGACTCTATCTCAACATTGGAAGGGACTTTGAGGAAGACCAAATGCAACAGGGCAATCCTTACTCCCATTGCTTTCATATAAGGTGCTCTAATAAGAGTTTAACCCAAACAGAGTAATCACCATTATCCTGGGTTTTTGTACACGTGCCTACGCAGTGTTTTATTTATTAAGAAGTATAATGGTTACTTTTGTCTGTTAACTTGACTGGCCATGAGGTGCCCAAGGTACACACTATTTCTAGGTGTGTGTCTGAACGTTTCTCGGTAAAATTTGCATTTGAATTCATGGACTTATTAGGTATTGTTCTCCCAAACCTGGCCAAACATTGTTCAATCCACTGAGGACCTGAATAGAACAAAAGGCCTAAGAAGGAAGAATATGTCACTTTTTTTCCTGCCTCACTGACTGAGCTGGGACATCTCATCTCATCTTCTCTGGTCCTTATATTGAAACTTATACTATAGGCACTCCTGGTCCTCAGACCTTGGGACTTAGGCTGAATTACACATTGTTTTTCTGGAGTCTCCAGCTCATAGACAGCAGACCGTGGGAGTTCTCAGCCTCCATAATAATGTGAGCACTTGCTTATAACACATCTCCAAGATATAGACTTTGAGTTCATTTCTTGTGACTGCAAAAACATTGCCTGACTTCTTTGAGGAAAATGTGTCTAACTCTAAAGGTCAAGTGTCAAATGATTGTACAGATTCATGACTAATAATTACCTTATTTCTAGTATGAGAACTCTTAAGACAAACTAGGTCTTTAGATTGTCATGAAATGCAGTTTGGAGATGCCATGTATTTCTCACTACTCTGAAGAATTGCTCATTTGGATAGCTGATTACTGTATTGTCCGAAGTATTAATCAGTAGCTAATTAAACAATACCCCTGATTTGGTTTAGGAGGACTTAGCTGAGTAAGAATGAAAAAAAAATGTGTCAGATTCGCATTGTAACCAAACCCTCCTGACCACTGCTAAAATCTCATCAGAGTTCGTTTTGACATTGTCCTAAAAATAAGATGGCTGGAACTTAAGAAAACCAGGTTATTTGATCGAGCAAGTTCCAATCATGTTCCAATACAGAGTAGGCATTCTGTATTCTGTGGCAAGGAGAATACTCTAGCAGGACTAGCTCATGACACGGGGCAGAGTTTGTAAGAAAATTCAGAAGATACAGATGAGGTGACACATAGCAATTTTTTAGCTGCTTCAACAATAGCAAAATTCCCCTGGGCAGACAGATGCATGGATTGTCTCCTGTTTCAGTTATAAATTGTTATGAATAAAAACAACCCAAAATACAGTAACAAAAAAAAAGCAAACAACAACACGTATTTCTCACAAAACTTTGGGTTGGCTGGCCAGCCCTTCTGCTCTTATCTCTTTGATTGCCAATCAGTGTGGTGCCTGATGTGGCGGCCCTCTGAGCGTCCAGTCCTCTTACTCCTGGCAGAATGTTAAATGCCTTCCTTTTTATTCAATTACTAGTCTCCTCCCATTTGTTCTGGCAGAATCTGGGAACTGCAAATCAGATGTAATGGCAAGTAAAAGTTCTCATTTAAAAAAAAAAATCAACTATTCAGAGTGATTCATATTCAATTCATAAATTATTTATAATTTTTAAAAGCTTCTCTATTTTTTTTTTTTGCTTTGATGGAAATGTTTTGTGCCAAGTGACACGTCAATGAGGTCTCATATATTACTCATTCTCTAGTTGGCATTTGGAAGTTATAATTACTATACTAGAAAATATAAGCAGTAAAGTTAAAAATAGAATTCTAAGTGGGTTTAAAATTTAGGTTTAAAAAGCAACCAGTAAACAAAATGAATCCTGAACTCTCATTAAAACATACAGTGATAGTACTTTTCATAGGCACTGCAGTGTTAGTTTGACCCAGCGTACCATTTGAAACAGGACAGAAAACAATAGTACTGTCCCATTTCAGATGGTACACATGGTCAGCCTAGTCTCACTGGGCTAAATTCAAGGTGTCAGCAGACTGGACATATATACCATTTGAAATGGGGTAGTATCGTTATTTTCTGTCCCATTTAAAATGGTCCATCTTGTCAGCCTATGCAATGTAAAATCCCAGATGATTACATTTACACACTTGGACTTGAAATGTATTAACCAAGAGAACTAGGGGATTATTTTCATGTGGGAAAAATATCATTCTTGTTTTCTTGACACAAAAACACCTTCTAGTAATAAAAACATTCTCAATCACAGGAACATATTTTTGCTATTTCAGCCGTATCTGTACTGAAAACTATTGGGTTCCACTATTGACTGGGGGAGAACCTATTGTTTTGGAGAAAAGAAAGTTACCAGTGTTGGTTAGAAGAAAAAGAATATGGAAGTCAGTGGCAACAAAGCAATGAGTCCAGGTTACGAAAACGTTAGAAATTAATAAATGGGGTATGTGTGAAGATGGTCTTTGATTACAAATATGAAGGGGAGCAAAAATCCAGTTGGCATTGGGAGAAATGGAACAGAGAGGCCAACTCAGACTTAACTACATATATTTCACTCATTTATGGCAATAAGGGACCCTTCCCATGGTGAAAAGAATTCAAATAATGGAAACATTCATGACAGGTGAAGCCAGGAGCTAGCAGTGAACTGAGTTGCTCCTTCTGGGGAATGAGGAACGTTAGGAGAAGTTTGGGAGGGGTTTTATGCTATATGTAAAGGGGCTGAAGAAATGAAGGGAAATAACATCATTATCAATAGGTAAATAGTTTGAGTATGTGTACTGAAGAGAATTTATACTTACTGGTGACATGTTTCTCTTGCTGCTGAATTGGTCAAGTGAGTGAAAGTAATGAATTATATAGCTGGATATTCACTGTAGTGCATCAAACAGTGGCCATCTAGAAGATAGGTCCATTTAGAACCACAAAATATAACTTTATTTGAAATAATTGTTTTTTCAGATGGAATTCAGGAAAGGATTGTGAGATGAGATCATCCTGAGTTAGAGGTTTGTCCTAAATCCAACGACATTGTACTTATGAGACCGAGAAGGAAGGAAAGACAGAGACACACAAAGAGACAAAAAGGGGAAGTCCCTGTGATGATGGCGGCAGAGACCGGGGCAATGCAGCTATACACAAGGAACACCAGGGATTGCTGGCAGCCACTAGAAGCAAGGAGAGAGGCATGGAGTGGATGTTCCCAGAGCCTCCAGACAGAGCCAACCCTGCCAGCACCTTTGATTTCAGACTTTTGGCCTTCGGGATTATGATAATATATTTCTTTTGTTTTAAGGTACTGAGTTTGTGACAGTTTGTTGCTGCAGTCCTAGGAAACTTACACATCCATTTTATCATTCCTTTCCTACTGCATCAATCCCGCTAGGGTCGTTGCAAGAACTACAAAAGATTCATATAAATCCGTGTAAACTCATTTGCTCAGAGCCTGAAGATAAAAAGCTCTCGATAAATGTTAGTCACTGGTTTTTTTTGGTCTTAGAGGAACAAAATGTTTTATTGCTACTACTGTGGTTGCTAATAATTAATCTGTTCAATGTATTCTAAATAGCAACATCAATTTATGTAAGGAGTCTTAATGAAATCTCATAGCTCAAGGAGCCCATCTGAGCCCTTAAGTGTAACTGCAATGTTTACAGAACATGCTCACATTTTTCAGACTTTCCAATTAATAGTCAATGAAGTTGTGATTCCCGGAGCTGCATTGAAGGTATTAGTCAAGGCCTGTAGCAACATAGACCTATCTGGTGAAATCAATTAGATCAGGCATGTCCAACCTGCGGCCCAGGACAGCTTTGAATGTGACCCACCACACATTCTTAAAACATTATGAGATTTTTTTGCAAATGTTTTCTTAGCTCATCAGCTATTGCTAGTGTTAGTGTATTTTATGTGTGGCCCAAGACAATTCTACTTCCAATGTGGCCCAGGGAAGCCAGAAGGTTGGACACTGCCAAATTAGATTGCTAGTGGCCACTATGACTTCCATTTCCCCGAAAATGTTCAGTTTCTAAATGATTGCTGCTCAATGACTCTTTTAATTCTACCAAAAATAGCTTTCAGTTGTGATGAAACACACACTAACTCCACTTGTTAATGAAATCTAACCTAGACTACTTGCAAATTAATGAAAACAAGGAGAAAATAAAACATTTTTTCTTCTCCACTGCGTCTGTGCTTATATAGGAGAAAAATTTCTCCGAATTACTTTGAATAGTTAGGTCTATAATAGAAGAGATATGTGAGAATAGAAAGGAAATGCATATGATCGATGAAATAATGAACTTATAAATAGTAAAATTACCACCTCTAACTGCCAATAAATGCAGAAAATTTTGTAGATAATTGATAACCTGTTTTATAAAGCGTTGACTTGCAAACACAATGCAGCTAATATGATGTGAACTCTCCAGTTTGATATATAACATATTATAATTTTAAAAGCAATGTAGTTATAAAAAATTCATATGCTGTAATAGTCAAATAAATTTTCAAAGGAAAAATAAATATGCATAAATAATATTTCCATAGGGCCTTGCTTTTTTAATGGAAAATGGTAAATACAATAACAAGAAAGTTTTGCTAATTAAAAGCTATTTTTAAGCTTTTAATTTCATTGTTTTTACTCTTTAATCAGAAGGAAGGGGAAAACAGCCAAACAATATTTTTAGGAGGAACTTTCAAAAGATACCACATTTAAGAGATGCTACTGCAGATTTATTTGATGTTCCATTATTTATTTCTATATTTTTTCACAAGGAAATTGGATTGCATAAGCATAAATGTATATAATTTAAAATTAAATTTTAAGGGAGTAATTTATTTGCTTTTGTGTGTGTGTGTTTAATTAAAGTAGGTGTAGCTTACATTACAAAATAGTGACTAAAATGTCTGCAGAGTCAGTCTGGGATTGAGAAATGACCCGAGACTTCATATTAGAGCTTTAAAAGAGCTTTAAATTTCAGAGACTCATAGTGCTTCATCGTTTTTTGTTTTCGTTTTTGTTTTTCTTGCAGTTACAGCTTAAAATTCAGTTTCTTCTCAGTGAAGAGCATCCTGAGAATACTGACTACAATTCAAGGCTTATGAAGCTGGTGATCGGTGGGCCCAAGGCATTGTAGTGATTTTGCTACTAGCTTTCTTTAAATCATTCCTTACAAAAATCACAGAGAAATCTGGGCCCAGATAAGTTATGTATAACTTAGAGATAATGGCTGCTCTATCCACTTCACAGACTTTTAAAAGATAAATATGGGATGGGGGAAAAGTATGTCACAGCATTGTGTAAGCTGATTTGTGACATACAAACCTAAAGTAATAATAACCACACTGGACTTTTAAGAATGAATAAATGCATTTATTAACTAATCAGGGTCAATCAGGAAAACGGAAACCATTCTAAGTATTTTAAGGGAATGTCTGGGTATTAAAGGGTTGAGGCTTGTTGAAGGCTGGGCAGTGAGGGTCAGGAAAGCTACCAGCAACCTTCAGAAAACCCGTGGGTACTGCAGTCAGAGAAAGCTACTGGATCAGATAAGAGGCCTGCAGTGCCTGAAGAGTAATCTGCTGGAGGACATCGAAAGCTTCTGCTTTGGGAACAAGGACGACTTATGCTTTTCATCTGCTGGTCATGTGGAAGTACTTCTTGTTGGTTGATTCTAACCCAGAACCCACTACCAAGGATTCTGGGAAATGTAGTTTTCACTCACCTCTACCCCACCCTACCCACTACTAGAGATGGAAAAATGGATAGAGAAAAACAAAGCACTGCAAACAACAGACAATACATCATAAAAATAGTAAACTGAATGATAAATTAATAACTTTTTACAGCACATATGAGATCATTGGTCAACCCAAATTACACTGCTTCTACAAATAAAGAGCTGTGAGGACTGTGCTAAAGACTGAATCTATCTTCTGAAAGTCTGTTTATCTAATTATGTATTCTGTTCCTTATGTTCAGGTGTAATTGACTTCACGGATAAATATTGATATTATTAAATATTACTGAAAAACTTGCTTTTTTAACAGAACATTGCACCAAACTATGAACAGAGACTGAAATGCTTGCTAAAAATGCTTTAAGTGTTCCTGCAAACTTCTAGGAAACCGTGTATGTTTCAGGTATAAATTCATTGTCATCAGTAAGTCACAATTTGAAATCTGGGTCCATAGCTTCTGATTTCTACCAGTCACGAAGGCATCCGTGACCTCAGAAGGACTTTTGGTTTACTTGATGGGCTGTAAACTTACATTGCTAATGGGCTATAAAGTTAGAATGCCTCAGGAAGTAAGTACAGTATTAAGACTCTAGAACCAGGTCACCTTGTCTTAAAGCCCAATTTCAAAAACATACCAACAGTGTATCATCAGGCAAGTCTCTCAATGTTTTGGTGCCTCAATTTTCCTAACTATTAAATGGAATTAAAACATTACCTAATGCATAAGATTTTTGCAGGAATTAAACAGTTTAATACATGCTAAGCACTTAGAATACAGTTTTAGCTATGTGTATTATAGTATATGCTATCTTTTTGTATTTATTATGAGTAACAGAACATTCTAGGGGCTGTAGTTATTTGTAAGACTTGTTAATATCATAACACAGCATGATCAAATGCAATCCAGGTGGACTTTATTTTATGCCTACCCCATACTGGGCACCATGATAAGTCTTCTTACATTATCTTATTCATTTTAATACCCCCACCCCCACCCCACTCATTTGTCTCCTGACCTGCTTTCACAAGAGTATGATGACTGGGGAACATATACTCTGGACCCAGACTATGGTGTTTAGATCCCAACCCTGCTATATGACCCTATAAAGTTGCTTAAGCTCTCCATCTCTGTGTCTTTGTTTGTAAAATGGAGTTAGCATTCTCACCACTCTCTTTGCATCAAAGGTTAAATATAAAACACTTAAAAGAAGACTTGAACATAATTGGTACTCAGAGAGCGTTAGCTGGTACTATGATAGTCTCCAAAGTGATCAATATCTCATAGATGTGTTGACATATTTATAATTCTTAACAATTAAAAACAGTCAGCTCAGATTTTATGTAGTTCCCTATTGACTAGTAAGTGTTTGCATCCAACAATATGCCTGTTTTTCTGGAATTTTGCAAATATTCATTCTGAAAACTTTGTAAAATACAAACAAAAATACTAATACACATATATAAATATTTTCTCATAGTCTGCATATTTTAGCAAAACTTGCAATGTTCATTTATGTTTATAGTTTTGATGCCATTTGTGCCCTATGTAACTGAAAGTATGAAGACTTTATTTTTATTTACTTCCCTTAACTTAAACCTCTGTCTACATGAATGTACTTCTCATACCTATACATTTACACACAAAAAAACATACAAAATGCAATTACCTAGTAATTATTTTTATATTTTCCTGTATTGTAAAGAGTGCTTGATTTCCAGTCTCTAAGCAATATTTAAATGAGCCCTGAGAGTTCTAAGAATAATTTCCTGGATTCCTTTCTTTATGGGTGACTGTAACCAAACACCTTGCTGAAGCCCTAAACTCTGTTTTCTCAGCTTTAGTTGTTTAATTAAGCATTAACTTGTTTATAGTCAGGAAACCCCAACACAAGAATTTTCTTTCTCAATCTGTCTCTTAAAGAGAATCACTGGATCCAATCCAATAGTAATAATAAAAAACTCACTAGTTAAACTAATTAACATTGTTTTTGTAATGAAGATTCTAAGTCTTGGAGTGATGCCTTGAACTTGAATGAAATAAAATATTTTTTTTTGCACCATGTGTGTTATGTACTCACTAAAATTATTACAAAGTTATAATTTAATTTATAGATGTTCTTGGTTAAAGAAATAAATGGAAGGAAAATATAGCATACCATCTCTTGTGGTCATTGGTAAGCTTTTCTTTTCTTTTCTTTTCTTTTCTTTTCTTTTCTTTTGCAGATAACCAAATGTCATTAAGTGTTCCAATGATACTTTAAAAGGTCTGAATCACTGGAATCTCTACATTTACTGATTCATACTCTTGGCAACAAAACTTTCAGAGTTTGTGTAACTTCATTAATGCATACTGAAATGTATTTTGTTTTTTAAAAACTACCCCAGATATAAGACATTGTTAAATATGCAACATATAGATTAAGTAAAATCAAGTGGTCAATAAATATCCCTAACTGACTCCCACAATTCTTAAATCAGTAAAATCAACCTATCTTTTTCATAAAGTAAATTTACTAGCAGACTCTTAATAAAAGATTCTTGGGAATCCCAGCTCGTGAGAAATAGACTTAAATGCGTGCTTTTAAATATCTAAAATATCTAAAAATAGATATTTTTAGAAGTAGAATTGTTTGTGTTCCATTCATATTGGTCTCCTTTCTTTCTTGGTGAAAACACTGGGATTCCTACATGCTGTTCTTTCCCTCTGGAATATTCCTCTCTTCTCTCCTCCTACTTTACCTGGTCACATTCATATAGACACATAAACATACTATATTGTGTATACATGCACACACACACAGCCTACATTTTTTCTACCCGCCATTTACTGCAATCATACATTTATTCTTTATTTTTTCTCCATGACTAGACTGTTAACAATATGATGACCTGACAACAAGGACCATGTCTTTTACCAAATCCTTGAACCAACTGAGTTCCTGTCATTCATAAAGTCAGCAAACATTTACATAAGTGGGATCCTGGATAGTCATGGATGTAACTTAACAGCAACAAATATAAAGCAGACACAGACCTAATCACCATGAATCTTAGTCTTAAGAGTCTAGTGCTAAAAGTCAATATTAAAAAATTATACATGTGATAGAGACAGAGATAGAGATAGGTTTTAGCCAATTTAGGCTGCCATAACAAAGTACCATAGACTGTGTGGCTGAAACAACAGGAATTTATTCCTCATGGTTGTGGAACGTGGGGAATCTAAGATCAAGACACCAGTTGATTTGATTCTCCAATGAGGGGCTTGCAGGTGGTTGGCTGCCTTCTCTCTGGATCCTCACCTTGCAGTGGGTAGTGCAAGTGGGGTGGAAGGTGGGGAGAGAGAGACAGAGAGAAAGCTCTCTCTGATATCTCTTCTTACATGGCCACTCCCATGGCCCCACCCCCATAACCTCATCTAAACCTAAATACCATCACTTTGTGGGGTAGGGTTTCAACGGGAATTTTGAGGGAACCCAATTCAGTCCATAGCAGGTATAGATGGACATTGTAGATTGGGTGGTAAAAATAGATTTTGGTGGGAGGGGAATTATTGTAAATGGTTAGCAACTTTAAGCAATGAGGTAACTTGGTACAGTTTATATATTTAAAACATTACCTTGGTGAGGAATGAGTCAGACTCATAAATCTGGAACTGGGAAGCCAGTTGGAAAGCACTAAAAATGTTCCTGCCCTTTTACTCCATATAGCATCACTCGGCTAGGTCGAGGGCATTATACTATTCCCTTTAGTGCCCTTTCAGAGTCCTACCGTGCTGAATGATCATTAGTTGGCTTGTCCCTAGCTAGACTGTGAACTCCTTGATGACAAGGAAGTGTGTTTTCCTTTTATCTTAAAGACCAAGCACACCGACAGGCACAGATGTATCGAATGGTTCAATGGTCGTGTTTTCATCATGCTGTTTGATTGGAATAGAATTTACAGTTTACACCCACCTCTAAACTTTTGAACTTTGGACCCTGGGTTTTGCTGGCCACTGACTGCCTGACTTCAGTCTCATTCCATGCTATGGGATCTATATATACCTTAACTCACCATTATTGTACCTCTTTATGCCCCATATCATCCAGCTTTTTTGCAAGCTGTCTAGTCTTGCTTTGTTTTTCTAATCCCTAATACTCTGCCTTAGCTCCATGTGCCATTGTTATACCCAGAGCCCATCCAGCACCTTAAACTAAAAGAATTTCTTTCTAATGTGGAACAAGATAGCCTTTCAAATGGTTAGTGAAGAAATCTGAATTGGGGTCACCCAGTTGCTCCTTTGGTCTCTCCTGCATAGGATAGGCATAATGTGATCCTTGGGTTTGAAACAGAATAAAAGTAATACGTTAAGCTGTGAACTACTGAGTTATGTGTAAGTTTGGCAGGAAAGTCATTACCAGATTGAAAAAAAAGAGAGCTTGGTGGTATTGGTGTGATCAGCAGATAATATCCGTGAGGAAAACCAAATAGATCATATTTTCCTAACCTGTTATTTTTATAATCTAAAAGCATGAGGAACATGTCCTCTGTCTTGTATCCTACAGGCCTGGAGAGCTGGATAAGTATAATATATTGTGTTAAAGATGTTTAAAGGAAATGCTTAGATCATGTTTACACAACTTTAATCCCTTCACTAACCACAAGTCCATAAAACAGGATTAACTTTTTTCTCCGAAAATGATCGTGTAAGTTTTCCTCCATCTCCTGCAGGAGTGAGCTTTATACCAATTTTGACAACATGCAGTTCTTTTCTTCCTATTACATTGTTATGCAAGTGTGTTTCTACCTTGAGCAATACCAAAAAAAAAAAAAAAATCAACAGGATGCTGACATTTATTTCCTGTTATTTTCTTGCCCAGCACATTAATATAAAAAATAAATATAATTAACACATCCATACTGCCATTCTCACTGAACAGGGCATGAATCACCAAAGGCTCTCCATACAACCCGTATCTACCTGCAGCTTTAAGCAAAGGTCTCCCTCAATGAGTGGCATTGTGACAGGACACTTGTGTCAGGGTAGTGCCACCCAGAATCCTGCCGGCACACAGTTTCAGAGCCATTTCCAAGTTCCATTAGGATGTTTTCCTACGTTGTTTTATTTTTATGGACTTATTATTTTTTATATTCTAGGAGGTGTCATGATTTACTTCTAGGACTTGGTCCCTTTTCAAAAGAAATTATGGTGCCACCATCATTTTCTTAGGGGGATCAAATACTGAGTGATAAACAGTAAAATGCCCTGACTGAAGTCTTCTCTGACTTCCCTCATACAAATGATACTCTCCTGGCCCCCAAGATGATGCTGAAAGAACAGCTAGAGAGGGAGAGAGAGGTAGGAATGGAGAGAAGGAGAAAAGGAGGAAACGTAGAAAAAAATGTACCTCAAACCAACAGTAAACCCTTTGCTAAAAAGTGAGCAGGTATTGATTTCGAGGGACTGTTCATGACCTAGTGGAGTGCTGCCTGGTCAACTTGGAGTTTCTTTATCCCATAAAATACGTACACTTTATATGTAACCAGAGTAGAATATTATTAATGTGTGTCGAGTAATATTAATAACATTATTGTTAGAGTAGAATATTATTAGAGTAATAGTTCATAGGGGTCGATGGCCCATGTGACAATAAGGTTATTAACCATGCTTGCTTTGCTTAAATTTACTTTAGTGCCTACTGCAGCTATGTTGAATATATTTGCCTAATAAATGATTGAGTTGAAATTGTATGAGCTTCTGTGTTTAATGAATCTCTACTTCTCTTCACCATTAGACTGTATTCAAAATAAAACTTTTGCAAACAAAATCAGCCATGTAATGAAGATGTGTCTTTTTATGCAAAGCATTATCAGTAATATCACTATTAGAATTTTACTAATAATACACCAGATAATATGCCACAGAATTGATTTTTGGGTGGGCGTTATCAGCGGTCTAGAGGCGAGGAGCTGGCTAAAGAAAAGGTGAAAAAGCTAACCTACCATAATGTGCCTAGTCTTTTATAATAAAAAGAAAACCAACTTCTAAGAACTAAATAATTTCTATTTTGTTTTCGTCCCCAAAGCCAACTACTGCAGGTTGAGGATCTTGCCCGTAGGAGACAGCCCATCTTGCTAATTGGACCCACTAGAAGAATAATGGTTTGTTTAGCATGTTATCCTGTTTTTGACTTCAAGTTCTTTATTATAGTATGTATTATATATTATTTTAATTATAGTAAGAAAAACAAAACAAACAACAGGAAAAACTTAGCCATTTCTTGTTTACTGGTGCTATGCTATTCAGTGAGCACCTACTTGCACATTTGAGATGGTATTACAATTTTGTTTTTCTTTTTTGATCAGGAGCATATTTAAGAAATTTCAAAATTACCTCTAAAACCATGCCTTTATGACCTGCACTCCAACTTTACTCAAACATCTCTGAATTGTTAAATATATAAGCTTTTGAGACCCATTTTTGAATACAGTAGACTCTAAGTTAACAGGCGCTCATGGGGATTGGTAGATGCCAGATAAATGTAAGTAGACTCTCCATTAACCAGAACTCAGGCAACCAGCACTCTCAAGCAACTGGCGATAAACAATGAATTGGCACCTTTAAAATGCCAAGAGAAAAGAAAAGAAAAGAAAAGTAACCTATATTTGTCAACATAAAGTTCTATACCTGTAAAATAGTTTTCAAAAATGAAGACAAATGGGCATTCCCTGGGGATGTAGTGGCTAGGCTTCGGCGCTCTTACCACCACGGCCTGGGTTCTCCTCCCAGTCAGGAACTAACCAGAAAAAAAAAAAAATGAAGACAAAATATAATAGTAAATTTTAGATGTCACCTTGCTTAACCATAATAGCCAGTTTTTAGTCAAGCAGCTGTCCAGATGTTGCTGTGAGGGCCATATTTAGATACAATTAACATTTAATTCTGTTGACTTTGAGTAAACCAGATTACCTTGCATAATATTTTGGGGCCTCATCCATTAACTGAAGGTCTTAAGAGAATAGACCAAGGTCCCTCAAGGGAGAATATTTGTAGCTAGTATTTAAGAATGTAATTTTTATTTATAGCTAACTTCTATTTAGCAATTGACTCTCTTCTTGCCATGGATTCATAATCCCTTATTCATAATTCTGAAATTTAAAAAGCCCCCAAAACTGAGAGTTTTAAAACTAAGTTTGGCACCAGATCTTATATCAAGACCAATCTGATCTGAACAGATGTTAGGCTCTTTACTGTCTTTGTCTTAATTAATATGAATATTCATAGGTTTCATTGAAAAACAGTGTGTTTGATTATGGGGTACCACTCCCAATCTGCTGAGAAAGTTACATAATACATGGTTATGCACATTTTTACCTTTCTAAAAGTCAAAATTTAATTCCAAAACATATGGACCTAAGTGTTTCTGTTAAGAGATTACTAAGGAAATTTATATTTTTTTCTTACAGGTCCTGTCGAATTTTGTTTAGGCTATCATATCACTAATAGTTAATAACAATGTTTTTATTTTTCTCCCAAAGCTATTTCTTTTGTTTTATTTTTTCTTGTTTTGCTGCAATAGCAATGTTGTAAACATTGTACAATAAAACAACATTAACAAGTGTATACACATATACATAAAATACAAATATACATTTACTCTAAAAATATACCACTTATTTTACAATATTTTTGCACTATTAAGTTAAAGAAGTTGCTTTCTATTTGCATCTTATTTTTTCACAATATTTTTCATAAATGTGTGTAGCAAAGTAAAATCACTTTTATATTTAAGTGAACAACTCAACATGGTTTTGATGTATTATATTTTGTATATAATTCTAAATTTAGTTGACTAACATTGTGCTAATGAATTTTTTTTTTTTTTTTTTTTTTTTTCTTTTTGGTATGTGGGTAGCTCCCTGACTGGGAATCAAACCCAGGCCGCAGCACTGACAGCGCCAGCGTAATGAATTTTTTAACGTACCATCTTAGTCTGGCTTTGTTATCAATATTATAAGAGTGTCATGAAACAGATGAGGGGAATCTCTTTTTTAGTATTTTCAGGAAGACTTTGTATAAGCATTGGGTCATCTCAGCAAGTGATCTGGATTGATGTGAGGGGTTTTCCCCTTACTTTTAGTGGGTGTATTTTAAACTATTGATTCAAATCTTTAACAATTTTCTCTTTGGGACTGATTATTTTTTTAATTTAATTTTGTTAAGTTACATTTTTCGAGATACTGTGCATTTCATCTATGGTGTTCAATTATTGGGGGTAAAGTTGATGATACTCTCATTTCCTTAGTCTACATTTTAGCTATACTTACATACATTTTCATTAATTTTTTTTTTTACTTTCAATAATTTGTTTTAACACTTGCTATTACAGTAGATTCTCAGTTAACTGGCACCCATAGGGATTTGTGGATGCTGGATAAATGTAGTTTCTGGTTGCTTAAGAGCTACTATTAAAAACAGAACTGCCTGACTAATATTAACCCCCATACTATACCATATCTTACCATAAACTTCCTATCACCTTGATACTAATGTTGAAATATAGTAATTACAAGCAAATTAAGGCAAATAAAAACAAACTTAATGCCACACCGTTTTGTTATAAAAACAGCTTTGTGAATACAGTGTGCAATTTTAGTTAAATGTCAGTCAATAAATTTTTTAACTTAACTTCACTATCTTAATTTTTTTAATTTAAGTAATTTAGAAAACACACATACACATACACACTTAAAACAGTTACCGTAGGGGTAAAGAGTTTACTCGGTAGACATCACATCAGGATCACCAGGATCTGATGATGTAACTAGGACAGGATCAGGAGAAGTGGGTGTGGATGGCTGTACTGGCAAACTTGTGTGCAGTTTTCTTGAAAAATGAATGAATATCAGCTTGCTTTGAGGCCCTACACCTCTCATGCAAAGTCAGCTTTTGCATAATGTGCAGCTGAGTGCCAAGTAACCTTATGTTTCGGCCAGAAATTGATTTTAATTTTTTATAAACTATTATTTCTTCTTTTTTTTTTTGCTGGTTGCTTGAGCACACTGGTTGCTTGAGTTCCAGTTAACAGAGAGTCTACTATATACGGTCTAATACATTGTTATTTCAAAGACCACTATTCTAGGTTTTATGCCTTTCATGTAAACTTCAGAATTAGTTTGTCAGCATCTATGAAATATCTTGCTAGAATTCTTTATTGGGATTGTATTGAATTTATAGATCCATGTGAGAAGAATTGACATCTTAACAATATTGAGTCTTTTAATCCATGAACGTGGAATATTCATTTGACTCCTCTGTTTCTTTCAGCAGAATTTTTGTAATTTCCACATATAGACTTTGTACATATTTATTTGACTTATTTCTGAGTATTTCATTTTGGGGGAAGCTATTGTGAATGATGTTTTTTCTAATTTCAACTTTTAGTGTGCTGGTAATTGGGAAAGCAGTGACTTTTGTATATTAATCTTTTCTCATGTAAACTTTATTTACTTGCTTATTAAACAAGGAGTGTGTGTGTGTGTGTGTGTGTGTGCGTGTGTGTGCGCGCAAGCGCGTGTGTATGTGTGTGCGTGTGTGTGCGCACATGTGCGTGTGTGTGTGTGTGTGTGTGTGTGTGTGTGTGTGTGTGCGCGCGCGCGCGCGCATGCGCATTGTATATCTGTTCTTTGGGATGTTGTACATAGAAAATCATGTTATCTTCTGATAAAGACAGTTTGTTATTTCTCCTTTCCAAACTATATACATTTTGTTTCCTCTCTTATTGCACTGATTAGGACTTTCAGTTTAATAATAGACATCTCTTGCCCTGCTCCCAGACTTAGGGGAAAGTGTACTCTTCCCTACCATTAAGTATGATCACACTTCCCCTTCACTGCCAGACCCATGAGGGGCTCTTTCTGGGCTCTTCATTGTAAAAGCTGGTGGAGTTCCTAAAGGTAAAACCCACTCAAACTTCTGGGTTCCTCTAGGACTGCAGCCTTTGGGAGTTTCTCACATTAGTTCCCCCCCTTCCTCCAGCAATTCACCTAAATTAACAATTTAAATGGTAAATTCTACCCTTTTATGGCAATAGTGATTCCTGCTCCAGGTTAGCAGGTCTTGGCCGTGAAACAGTGGGTTAGCCTCTTTCTCCAGGTTTTGGTGTGGTCACACAGCACGTACTGCAAGCTCAGCTTTCTGATAGAGCCAGGGAAAGTCACAGAGTTTTTGGTTTGTACAGCGTTTTCTCATTGTTAGGACAGGAGTGATGATTGAAAGCGCTTTACATGTCAAAGTGAAATCAGGAGTCTTTTTTCTTGTTATTTTCACTCATACATTTACAAGTTTCTTCACTACTGTTCTTAATATCTCATTGTTTCATTCTACTTTGATTTACTTCTTTAAGTTCATTCTTTAAAGTGACTTTTATAATGGCCTTCTAGTCATATTGTCTCAGTCTAAATTTGTGCACCATTATTCCATTGTCATTTTGAATGACAGTTTAAGGTGCATAGAATTCTAAACTGAAAGTTGGGTTATTTCAGCGTTTTGAAGGTATTATCTGACTTTTTTCTGGATTAAGCTATTGCTATTGAGAAGTCTGTTGTCAGTCTAATGGCTATTTATTTTAAATTAATTAATTAATTTTTTCTCTGTAATTTCAAAATTTTCTCTTTTTATTTACCATTCTGTCCATTCTCTAAAATGTATTTAAATCCAAGCCAGTAACATTCATGTTGTTTTGGATCTGTTCTTGACTCTATTCATATTATGAATCAATTTGGGGAGTAATTGACCTATTACTAGTTTTAATATAGTCCAAAATAAATTTAGACCACTTAAAGACAAAGAATCTCAGCATCTGGGGGATTTAGTGATTTGTGTAGAGTCACAAAGCATCTAAGTAAGGAATACATAACTGGAATTCACATCTCTTTTGGATGACACATACTGTCCAGGATATGCAGAAGTTCTGAATAAATCTGTTATCTGGAGAGTTCACGTCAATATGGAGATAAACCATGACATTAAATCTTGATTTTTTTCTTTTGTGTATGCCATTATTAGTTTTTTACAGTTTTCTGTTTAGGTAAAAAACTAACAAACAAACAACAAACAAAAACAAATAAAACTAGACAATTCTTTAAGCTTTTGCAGAATTTATTGCAGTAGTATTCTGGAAGCTAGTATATTCAAAATGTATCTGTCATTTGATCGCGTAGTAAAATAAAAATATATTTTATATCAATAATGAATATACACATTTTTATGCTGCAATGGCATTGTTTCACTCCCCTCCCCTACTTTTAGAATGAACTATTCTTGAAAAATGAGTAAGTAGTGAAAAGTCTCTACAAGAGCACAGCTTATCTTTTTAAAAGAACCTCTAATGGCGTCATTCAGTTTATTCAAATATTACTTAGCGAGGCCTCCGTCTGAGTTCCAGAAATACGGTTCCTCTGCACATTCTGCTCCACAGCCTAAAAGATGTGAGAACTTCTGGGCATTGCCATTTCTCCACCTGCAAAATAAAATGTTGAATGTGCAAAGTAAAATAATTTTTCAAACACATTTTGGAACTGAACAATGTTATAAATAGGCAGAAAGATTTTTGAGACTGATATCAAATGACTGTTTACCTGACTTTTTTTAGATGCTTGGGAGAAAAAGAACAGTAAGCAAAATTTTTATGAAATGTGGCACTTAAGGTGCTTTATGGGTAAAAATCTCTATTTTTATAGAATTCTTATGTAGTGGTTCATTCATAACTTGCTCACCTCCACTCAATATTTGGATCCTGTTTTACAGTGGAGGAATCATGAAGAGTTGTAGGAAAGTTAAGGAAAATTCTGAAGGCCACAGAGTAAACAAATGTCAACATCTGAAATCACATTCTTAAAACCTGGGGATTCCAATTCTACCCTACACCTCTGTTCCTCTGTTTTCATTTAAAATAGACAAATAGGGGAGTTCCCTGGTGGTGTAGTGGCTTAAGGCTTTGGCACTGGCGCTGTCAGCACTGCGGCCTGGGTTCGATTCCCAGGCAGGGAGCTACCCACATACCAAAAAGAAAAAAAAAAAAAAAAGACAAATATATGCATATATATGTGCTTATGCTAGCATAGTAAAAATCCTATGTCTAACACATATCAACATGTATCTAACTTTCTTATGTACTTTCAAGTCATGGATTTTTTATGTAACAACAAGAAAAACTGAATAGTGAATAACATCTATCTCTCTCTGCACCAATAATTGAATAACAAAAGATATATTTTCCAGTAAATATGTACATGTAAGTCTATCTGTATGTATATGTGGTGTGTGTGTGCACGTGTATGTGTGCATGTGTGCACGTGCATATGTATAAACATTCTGTTAAATCCATGTAAATATAATTACCTAAGTCTCTGGTTGGGCTAGTGATTTGCCAATGGGATAGCATTTGGAATAAAATCTCCTTTTTCAATGGAGATGTAAGAGACCTAAGTTCTTTGATAAGACTCTTGACTGAAAAGGCTTCCTGGCAGAAACCTCCTATTAGAATCCAATTACGTTAAACTGTGAAATGTTAAAAGCACTTCATCACAATGTGCACCTCTTTTCTGCTCTGCCTAAATGCAACCTGGTAATTGCCTCACCTTGAGCCTTTTGTCATATGTGCCCAAAGGAACTGTATTACGGGACAGTCAAGAATAAAAGGCATTCTTCTCTGTTCTTTAAAAATCAAGTCCTACCCTCCTAAGTAAGCAATCCAAGAAGGTATACTACCATATGTGGACATGTATAATGTGTTCCCATGTATAATGAGCACCCACATTTGCATTAAAAAATTAAATCTAAATCAAGAGATTGAATTTTTAATTCAAGTTTTTATTTGTTTATATTTAGGTACTTCTTTTTTATGTTATAAATAAATTTTAATATTTGTTTTTTAACATGACGGTACAAGAAATTTTATGTAACACTTAACTTGCAAGCAAAAATGAAAGAATTAAACACATTTCTATAGATATGGAGTCAGTGCTACCCGTGTATAATGCGCATCCATATTTCTCTCTCACAAATCTGGACGAAAGTGTATGCACTATACATGTCAAAATAAGGTATCTGTTCCTTGGGTAATCAGTCAAGTTCACATAGAAACCATGAAGGAGGAAGCAGGGCTGCTGGGTTGAGTGGCTCCCCATGAACAGCCCCATTGTTGCCACAATTACTGTCAAGGGGACCTGGGGGAAGAGGTTCTGGGGATGTCAGAAGCTACAGTGTGAGGCAGGAGGACACTTGGAAATGTAAACCACAGCTGTCCCTCTAACTCCTAAGAGGTCCCTCTTGCAATTCAAAAGATGTTAATGTTTGATAAAAGCAAGACAAATAAGCCCACTTAACTTTGCTGCTGCTACACCATGCTGTTTCAATATGTTGTTAGTTTGGAGATTGTAAGCTCGCCCACTTCACCTTTGGACTACATCCAACAAGCGATCACAAACATAAATATCTGGATTTTTTTGTATGGGATAGATATAATTTAAAATGAAATGGGCCTTTTAAAACACACTTTCAAAATCGTGACAGGCAGATTTTAACTTTTTGCTCAAGGAAAATACACAGCTAAGATGTGATGCCTTCTTCTATTAACGGAATTTACTTTTCACTTTTTGCTTCTCAGAGTAAAATGACAGGTACATAAATACAAAAGTTTAATTGAACGTAATCATGTATGTATGTCTTACAGATATACTAAAAAATACACAACTTGACAGTAGCTTCATCTAGGGAGGAAGAAAAGGAAATGAAATTTGAGGGGATACGCAAAGAAGATTTTGCAGTCTGTAGGTTAATTTTGTGCAAGAAAAGTCATGTATTACTTGTGTATGTTAATATAAAGCAAAAAAATAATACATCACATAATAATCTTATATAGCTAGGTACATTTTTGCTGCAATTCTATCTAGTAAATTATATCATAAAGGTAATAACTGTCAAAGGGGTTACATTTTCCAATATTATAATTGTGATTTTAATCACTGATGAGCATCTCATTGCCTAAATCTGCTACCATTTGCTAAAACAAATAAAGCAGTTGAGATTTGTTTGACCTACCAAATAATTTATTCATTCGTTTAGATATTTATGGAGTGACAATTTATAACTTAGTGGGAATTAACTCAAATAATTAGCACATTGTTTACAAGGAACTAAAATAAACAAACAAACAAACAAACAAATTAGCTCAGCAAGAAATTTCTGGAATAGAATTGAGACTCTATCTTACCATGGCCCACCATGTGATGGGATGAAATTCATAAGCTTCTGGGAAAAACAGAACTATGTGTAACATTATATAGGCTGGAAGACAGAACTAGGGATACCTGAGGTAGCTTGAATAATGGTTACTGTCAATAAAGATCACAGAGTCACAAAAATAAACAAGACATTTATTTATTCACTCCCTAAAATGCATTCATCAAGTTTCTAACTATAGACCAAGACTTTTGTTGTGCTCTAGAAATTCTAGATGAGTTAGACAGCAGTCATTCAGTTTAGGAAATTGACAATTTATAGGGAGGGACATACACATGTTAACAAATATATTGAAATAAATATTACAGCTACTATTATAGACACAGGTACAGGGCAGAGTGACACACAAAAAGGAGAATAATTCATTTCTCCAAGGAGGATCAGTATGACAGAGCTGATACCTAGGTTGCGTCTCGACAGGTAATAATGAGTTGACTAGATGGGCCATCAGGGCTGGGCAGTCATGGGAAAAGGTCCCCTAGCTAAAGCCCTATTACCTAAGAGTGGATGGAAGGAAGGAATGTGTCAAGCAAGTAGATGACAAGGCACTTGCTGTATAAAATTGTATGTAATTAGGTTTTGGTTTAAAGCAATAAAACATGAATATGGGCTTATATTAATACTATTGTTAAAATCTATATGGAATTCAAATTGTT
Source organism: Lyroderma lyra (assembly GCA_004026885.1). Classification (NCBI taxonomy): domain Eukaryota; kingdom Metazoa; phylum Chordata; class Mammalia; order Chiroptera; family Megadermatidae; genus Lyroderma; species Lyroderma lyra. Next base: position 532,129 of record PVJL010000151.1, on the reverse strand, counting down.
TTCTCCCCCCACACCCTCCCGAGATAGAATTCAAGAAACAGTGTGAAATACCAGGTCTGCCACAAATAACACCACTTTTTTATGAGCTGGTAATCTATACCAAATTTTTTATTACTTGCTTATGATATTGCAATAAAAGATTTGGTATAGATTACCAGCTCATAAAAAAGGGGCAGTATCTGTGCTGGACCCTGTAAATGTAAATTTATAACTAAAGATAGAATGTGAACCCAGCTTTTGTCAGTAAAGAAGACATTTTAAATATTTTGTTGCTTACCGTGTGAAAACCACACTCAAAAATCTGAATTGACATACAGCAAAATTATTATGTAGAATGAGTTACTATATGGAATATGACAGCTTATCTTATGACTAAAAGAAAGCTGCCTAAGCATTAAATAAAATAAATTAATTAACACAATTTTATTCTACTAGGTCCTAGAATAGTAGAATTTCTTATGGGTTTAGAGCTATAGTCACAAACTGAAGAAGGTGAAGTTTGATAATGTATCAGTTATCAATGGCTAAATAACAACCCAAACTTAGTGGTTTCAACAACAATGATTTATTTTTTTTTTTGTTATGATTCTGTCAGACTGCTGAATGGCTCCTCTTCTGGACTCACCTGAGGTCACTAACATGATTGCATTTTTGCAGGGAGAAAAGGGAGGACAGAAGGGCACCTTGGTGCCCCTCCTGCAGGTCTCTCCACGTGGAATCTCCACTCTCATGGGAATTACCTGGCCTTACAGCACAGAGGCTTGAAGGCAGTGGTCTGAGAAGAAGCCTTCCAAAAGCTGGAAAACAGAAACTACAAGAGCAGGTCTGGGCCAACTTTTTCAGGACACAGGGAACTTCTCCCAGGATCGCGGGCCACTGGCTATTTATTTTATTATTCAGGCGATCACCCCCAAATGGGTTGGTGGTCCATCTGTGGACCAGTGGACTGTGGTCAATGTCTTGCCCCTGTATAAGAGTTTGGAAAGGTGAACTTTAGAAACCTTATGGTCTCACTTGGGCTGCATTCTAGCCATCAAAGCTAGTCAGAAGGAAAAGTCAAATTCAAAGGGAGGTGGTGAGGATGATACCATTTTTGATTGCGAGAGTGGTAATGTTTCATTGAGAAAGCCATGTGGGGTGTGAGCTATTATCACTGCCGTCTTTGAAAACAATCCATCACCGTAGGGAAGGAGAAATAGCTAAAATTGTAAATGCAGTTTAAATGAATTCAGGCAGTGTAAGTGCTCTCCAGTTTTCCCATGTCTCCATCATGCCTTCTCCTCTTATACCAAAGTATTTGTTTTCTACCTCCCTAGTTTTGAGAATCCTTTTTTATCACAATTATTAAAATTCAGGAAGAAGAAAATGGCTTCATAGAGGGTCCATAAACTCTTCCTTTTAAAGGCCCCAAAGAAAGTTTTTCTGCTTTTATCCACCAGAGCCCAACTATACTCATAAACAGGATTTTAATATTTTGACCTGAAAAAAAATAAGTGAGACAAGAAATTATTCCCCTGAAATGAAATTTGTCTGGTTAATATCACCTTTCGAATCATAGGTCCCCACACATACTCCTAATAAAGATAAGTAGATTTGAAAAAATAGCCAAACTGGTTGGAGAACAGTATTAAATATGGCAGCAAGGGATGAGGCAGTGATGGTCAGGAACCAGGAAGGCTTCCAACGACTTTGTAATAGTTTTTTCTGGCAGCTGGAGGAGCAAGTGAGCAAAAGAGATGAGCGGGAGAAATGTGGTGATAGGTGTTATCCCCTTATCTCATAACTAAAGCTACCACAGAGCCCACAGAGAATTTTTGCTTAGCTAAACTCGTGGTCTTGAAACCTGAGTTTGACTCACTTCTGTGTTTTTCTATTGGCTCCATCATTTCATTTTTGTCTGTTTGTAGGAAGATTTAAATTAAGCTTGAGATGCTGTGAGAGAAATTCTAGCTCAGAAGCATTTTGTAAATATTATGACAATAAGTCTAGCAAAATCACAGCAGCCGTGTTTTGGGGAAAAAAAAAAACAGGCCCAGTGAAGATAACTTTAAATTCAGCAAGTAAGTTCTGGCCTATAAATTTGGAACAATCAGGTTATTAATGAGCCAAGATTGCTATCAAATAAGCGGTTTGACAATATCATGACCTTGATTTTATAAAAATCTGGAGAGGCATCTGTTTTTGTTTTCCAGGAGATAATTTCAAAGACTCATAAGACATAGTTTTAATGTATTTATTGATTTCTAACAAAGTTCTGTACATGTTGTGAAACAGAAACACTTTAAATATAATCTCCATTATAATAATCTCCATTGTAAATACAAATTTCTAAGAAGACTGATGTATTAAGATTTTGTCCTTTAGAAATATTTATCTCCTGATTTCATAGTAAACCAGGAATAGGCATGTCCTGGTTTCACATGTCACATATGTGAAAGAAGTCCAGTCCTTAGGGATCTAAGCTTTACAGTTTTAAAATCAAATCATCAGATCCTTCTGCTAATATGACCCAATAAAGCCATGGCCAAAAATAGCAATTGTGAGCTTCATTCAGTCAAAAAGATTAAAGTTTAAAGTAAATTTTAGTATTACCCTGAATTTGAGAACTCTACGATGTTGCTGACTTGATTTTCACTTCTTTTCAATAATTATACTACTACTGCTACTCGTCCTTTATATTAAAAAAAAATCATTTAATGCCAACAATTTACCTCTAATGTAAAGTCCAAACGCAGTAGCCTGAAAACACAGGCAGCTTTAATTCTGGTCAATCTGATTACTTTGCTGTGCCAGGTACAGCGTTCTGGGCAGGTGATCAGAGCAAGCAGAAGCTGGAACAACAGGCTCACACATCATCCACCCTCCACCTCCAGAATGAGTTCTTAGCCTTCCATACGCCACACCCACACAGTGACCTCTCCCATTGTCACAATGGTGATTGGGTTGCCATAGCGGAACCATGCTTGCATTTCGCTGCCATTGCCTCAGGCCGTGGCGGTGTCCTGGGTGTGAGTGCACGTTGAGAGAGTAGAGAGGCCAGGGGTCCAAGACACTATGTATAGCATGCAGGGCAAGCCTGCTGCATCCGGGCAAGCAGGTGCATGGGCCATGCACCCAACGATCTCGCAGATGACATGGTGGCACTCTTGCTTCCACCCCGCAGTCCAGGTACACAGAGCACACAGCTCATTCTGACAAGATGCTGTCTCTTAGGGAGTGGGACAGCAGATCCTTTGAGAAGGGGAGATTCGCTCTTCCCCCCACCCCACTCTCCTGCACGCACTCCCAGAGAAGGCTGTGCATTTTCATTTTGCACTGGGCTCTGCAGATTATGTAGCTGGCACATGGGTGGTATTTTTTTTTTTACCTCTAATAGCTTTATCCCACTTGAATACCTGCAAATTTTTATTCATGCTTAACATAATGGAATCATAAATTTTTCACTGATAAATATCCATTCCCTACCTGTATTTCCCCAAACAGATTTAGGCGTTGCTTCAATATGACCAGTGGACTCTACTGTCTGGCATTTAGCAGATTGATTTGTCAGTGCGTGCCATCCCCTTTATTCTGAAGGGCATGTTGTACTGTCATCCCAGACTCTAGCACATGCTGGTCAGAGAATAAATATTGAAAACAAACATTTATTCTGAATTACAATCAAGTATATTATTTATAATATCTCAGCATTACATTGAATAACTTTTCCACAATATATGACTTGCAGTAAAAATTTTCATAGCTATTTAATTCTATTTAATGTGAAATCTAATTTCTTGAGGGTGGTGTTTTCCCATTTTCATTTCAAGAACGTTGCATACACACACACACACACACACACACACACACACAAGCCAACAGTGGGAGTGCTAAATCCTTGGCTTTATTGAGAGCAAGTAGAGAAAAATCAGCCAATGCATGTATTGTTTTTGTTCACTTTATTTTATACTTGGCTGTCTATTAGCTTAAACAAAAACTAACCCTGAATAATGTGTGTAAATTTAGACAAGTGACTTACATAATACCAAGGAGAGACTTGTGAAATTAGTTGTGAATTCATTTGCTGTTTTTAGTATTGACTTTACTTCACATGAGCTACTGTTTCTCTAGCAGTTACATACAAGGATCAGCCCTATTTAAAATTTATGACTAATACAAGGTACTTGAATCCATCCTTTTTAAACCTGTGATTTCCAACATCAGCTATTTGGGGAATGAAATCACCATTTTTGCTATGTTTTTGTACCTATATGTTTAGCTATTTAACATACATTATAATATATAAAAATTGCCTTATTTTTGATGCACTCATTTTAAAAGAAACACATTTAATAATACCTAAAGTGGAAAACCTGTAACGCTTCCCAGGAATCAGAAGTAAGAGTAAATATCATTTCAATGTAATCATAATGATTGTGATACACTTAAAAATAAAAAATAAAATCCAAATAAGATGAAATGTAACTGATTGTTTTCAAAAGAGAAAAAACATCCTACCTGAAAATCGAGTCCTGACTGAGACGGACTTTTTATAACCCGGACTGGAGATCATCAGTCCAGCAGAGGCCGGGGTTCTCCATCCCTTAATCCATCAGTATTCTTGAAGGCCGTGCTGGCTAGATCCTGTTGTCATCATCATAACGTAATCCTGCTTTTCAGTTTTGAGACTCACCACCATGCAGAACTCCACATACTCTGTGGATGTGGCAGAGACAAGGTCCTGAGATCTCCGCTCACCTTTCTCCCCAAAGCATACAGCCAGCTTTAGAAAGCAGCTTCCCATGTGGAGGAGCTCGGCCATGTCTCTGCATTCAGGGCAGTGATAAGTGGCCAAAACGATACAGACTGATTTCAGACCTGCCTTGCTTTTAGACACATCTTGACTGTCCCTCCAGAGCTCTCTCCAAAAAATTTAGAGGCCATCTGTTCCAGAAACAGTAGCTGGCGCTGGAAGAGAGCTGCCCAAACTGTGGCACGAGCAAGAAATAAATCTTTGTTGGGACAAGCCAATGAGAGTTTGAGATTTATTTATTACTGCAGCTTATCCTGGGCTACCCTCAAGTAGGCAGAAAGGCAAACCGTATTTCAAAGCCTCTCTGATAAGGATAGAGTCCAGCAATTAATTGACAACCAAAGTGACATAAGTGAAGGCTGTTCAACAAACCTTGCTTTAAGAAAGCATCTGAAATGATTGCCAGAATATAGTCTCCTGCATGCCAAACTATTTATTAATGCTGCCGTATAATGGAAAAATGTTTCTTACTTGCTAACCATGTCCATAAGTTTTAGGAAATTCATATGGAAATCATTCATCATGTTTTAAAGTGTGCTCACAACATCTTGAAAATATTTAGATGAAACAATAATGAGTTTTCTGAAACAATAGAGCTGTATTAATTTTTTAAAAAGTTGAATCAATGACAGATTAGAAGACATGTTCATGAGGCCCCGTGTTGATTATGTCCAATGATGTAATAATGGTGACAGCTCCTGTTTATTGAGCCACACACGTCTCCATGCTTTAGCACACCCACTGATTTGAATCTCACAGTGACTCTATAAGGTAGGTAATATTGCTCATCCCATTATACCGTGGAGAAAGCGGGTTCTCACCCCATACATGGTAAATCAGGGAGCCCAATTCCAGAACCCTCGTTCTTCAGACCCACTGGGTCTGAGTCTGCTTCTGGGGGCAGAGGTCACTGGCAGTTTCTGGGTATCTGCACTCACCCTCACTGTAAAAATGACCCATTCCAAAGGGTTACGATGTCATGTGTTCGGTTGGGAGGTATGGCCTCCAATGACTTGCCTTCAGCAAATTAACAAGAGTTAATCATCTGCTAAATGAAAATCACCCCTCTAAGGATACTGGATTATTTGGTGTTTATTGTGTATGGCAGTTTTTCAAATGGTTCTGATTATGTCATTTAACCAAAGTGATCTCAGAGACACTGGAATCTTGAACTGACAGAGTTTCTAGGAGACCAACAGTAAGTGGTCAATCTCTTTTGTCTGCTCTTCCCAGATTGCACCTCTAAACTCAGAGAAAGTTGCTATTTTACAATTATGTGCCATTGACAACAGAAGTAATCAAGGTAAGCCTGAGTTGGGGGGACATAGATACAGAGGGAAAATATAAGAGGAAAAGGTTTCATGCTTCTTCTACTATAAAAAATTGGGCATAATTTTATACAATTTTCTATCAGTTTGAACACTTACATTTAAATAAATAATGGAATTAACTTCTGTCTTTATAAAAATCAAATGTATCAAAGTGAAAAAAGTAAATAATAAAAGATTCACCCAATCATAATCCTGCAGCCAGAGATAAGTAGCCATTGCTAATATAATTGATATGCAACAAATATAGTACATTAATCTCATTTTGTACATATTATTTATATCGTTTTTTGCTTTTATTTTTCCTAGTAAATAATTACCTTGAGCACGCACTGAGGCAGTATGTATAGATTGGTTTTATCTTTTTAAAAGACTGCTTGGAATTCTATTATATTATAAATTACAATATTATACAGGGTAATTTATGAAGCTTATTTCATATTAATCAGCTTTTGTCTCCAGGCTTTTGCTATCACCAAAAAATGCTTCAGTGAATATTTTTAAAAATACATTTTAATATATATCTTTGGGTACTTATACCAGAATATCTAAAGAGTAAATCCTTTCAAGGGGAACTTCTTGGCAAAAGAGAATGTATCTTCTATGTTTTGACAGTATAATTTTACATTCAGCCAAATTAATTTTACTGGTCTCTCATACCAGCGGTTGTGCCTTTGGTGTGCTCATGTAGGCAGCCAGCTGTGCATGGAAGAATTCGCTGAGTCAGTTGATATAAATTTGTATCTAAAGGCTGGCCTATGGTAGCTGACATCAAAGACAGTATCACAATTCAAATGAAAGAATTTAAAGACCCCAGCAACCATGAATGTTAGGCTTACCTATCCTGTGAACGCTGTCCATGGACCTGTGAATTATGTTAATTCATGGTATTTTCTCTCCTGTCCCACTGTTATAAATAATTGCCAAAGAAATTCCTATTACACTGGAACTGACAATTTTGACAATTCTTTCACAGCCAGGAATCCTAGTGGAGAAGACAGCAACTCAATGGCAACCTCAACCGGTTTGAGAGAAAGCAAACCTGTCCTGGTCTGGAGGAGACAGCTCAGGGGCCAATGCAAGTGGATAATCACTTACGATGAGCAGCTGCAAGATTCGTAAATCGTCTTGGTTCAGGGAGTGGCCAGCTATGCAAGATTTCTGACACTTCCATATGGACTACAGGTTTATCGAAAGGAAAAATATATTAAATAGGGCTGTCCAGTGAAGCCTTAAGTTTAAGGTTTTGCTTTTGTGATTTTTTTTGTTTGCTTATTTGTTTCATTGTAAAAGCAAGATTTGGAAATAGGCCCTCTGATTCAAACCAGTTTGTGATGCATCGGTTTCTAGACATAAATTAATTTCTCATCCTAGAACCCTTGATTGTAAGGAGTCTTGGAGGTAGTTGTGAAAGCAATGGCCTACAGTCTCACAAGATCATCACGGAAAACCTTCTTGGTGCCTTTTTTGGTATAACTTGTAAATTTTTGTCTTGGTGTCTGTTCTTTGGAGGAAGAAGAGTAAACCAAATACTGCTAAAACCTGCAGACAACATAATTCCTGTGTTGAAATACAACTGTAATCTGACTGAGGTCATGTTCAATTTACAAATGCAGTTCTGGTTTTCAATGGGCTTTTGGTCCAAGTTCATCTGACATAGTTTTCAAGGATTGTAATTCCTGATATTGGTTCTTACGGACAAAGCATTAAGTATAAAACTTGGAAGCTTGTTTACCTCCACCAGACATGAACTTGGTCAAATACCTTCCTAAAAGAAGTCAAAGTCTTAGCACCATCACAGTAGATTCATTTCCCAATCTTGCTAGAGAAAAATACTGTTAAATTCTCAAGAATGATGTTGGACCACTGGCATGCTACCAGACAGTGACTTCAATTGCAGATGTTTCTAGTATAATTAATATTTTACAACATATTAACATATCATCATAAATTTGGAATGCAATTATATAATTTAAAACTTTTTTTCATTACATCGCTTTCAGATTCTCAAAGTTAAGTTTCTTTTATAGCTGAGGCAAGGGTTAAGTACTTCATTCTTGACCTTAGTTTTTAAATCCACCTGTAGTCTTGAGGTAAATCCCACTTGGTCGTGCTAGATGAATCTTTCCATATGTTGGCCAGCTTTTGTTAAGGAGTTCTGTGCAGTGGGGGGGGAGGGACAGAAATATTGGTGTGTAGTGTCCTTTTCTTTTGATATTTTACCTGGTTTGGATATCAGGGTAATGAATTAAGAACTTATTCCTTTCTCTTCTGGTGAAAGATTGGTATCAATTATTCTTTGAATCTTTGGTGAAATTCATCAGTGAATCCATGTACTCTATGTTCTTCTATGGGGAATGTTTTTAATTACTAATTTGATCTCTTTATTTGCTATAGTTTCATTCAGATCTTCTACTTCTTCCTTTGAGAAAATTTGGTTATTTGCATCTTTCTAGGAATTTATCCATTTTATATAAATTATCTAATTGGTTGGCATACAGATGTTAATAGTACGTCCTTAAAATTTATTTTATTTCTGTGAAGTGGGGAATGTTCTGTCTTCTGTTCTTTATTTCAGTAATTTGAGTTCTCTCTTTTTTTTTTTTTCTTCTTGGATGATTAGCTAAAACTGCAAATTTTGTTGATCTTTTCAAAGAACCAACTCTTGGTTCATTGATTTATACTATTACTTTTGTAATCTCTATTTCATTTATTTCTGTTCTAGTTTTTATTATTTTCTTCTTTCTGCATGCTTTGGGCCTAGTTTAATCTTCTTTTTCATTTTTCAATAGTCAGGTTATCATTTATTTATTTCTTCTTTTTTAATTTAGGTGCTTACAGCTATAAATTTCCATCTAAAAACTGTTTTAACTGCATCCTGTAAGTTTTGAAATGTTGTATCTTTATTTTTAGCCATCTCAAACTATTTTCTAATTTCCCTTTTATCTATCCTTTGACTCTTTAGTTATAAAACAATCTGTTAGTTCATTGTCATACATTTGCGCATTTTACAAATACCTTTGTTATTGATTTCTACTTGAATTTCATGTGGTTGAAAATACACTTTGTATGATTTCAGTACGTTTAAATTCATTGAGACTGGTTTTATGGTCTACATGATATTCTAGTCTAGAGAATGTTTCATGCGTCCTTGGGAAAAATGTGTATACCACTGCAGTTAGGCAGAAGGATCTGTAGATATCCATAGTGTCAAATATGTTCAGCTCTTCTGTTTCATTGATGATATTCCACACAGTTCTACCCGTTCATTTGATCTCTCTTAAATTACTTATTTCTTCTTTTAATTCCATCAGTTTTATTTGATGCATTCTGGAGCTCTGTTGTTAGGAAGAAAATTTATTAGCATCTTGCCTATAACATATTTCTTGCAGATATTCACATTATCTCTCCTTTAGTTCTTTCAGACTTCTATACAAATATCATCCTAGTGGGAAAATTTTTCATGATTAGCTTTTCACTAGATGAAAAAGAAATAACCATGGCCCCAGCCACCAAGCATACACAACTACTTTATCATGTCTCACATTTTATCTATAATACTAAAATCTCCCTCAATCTAATTTTTGCTGTTTGTCCACCATCTTAACTTGTAATTCATCAAGGAATTTTTTTTGTGGGGGAGGTTCATTTCTCAATCTCTGGTAGCCAATGTTTAGCTTGTAGTAGGTGCTTGTTAAATATTTGTTGAATAAATTGAACTAATGAACTACAGCAGTGGTCAGCATACTTCTCTAAAGAGGCAGATAATAAGCATTTTGTGCTTATGGTTCATAACATCTCTGTCTCAACTACTCAACTCTGCCATTATATTTTGAAAGTAACCACAGATGATATGAAACCAAATGAGCATGGCTGTGTTTGAGTAAAACTTTGTTTACAAAAACAAGCAGTGGGATGGAATTGAACCACTGGTTGGAGTTTGCCAACCCCTAAACTACAGTATGACAACGACAGGAAAATATTCAATGACTGACTATGACTTTAAAAAGAATACTATGGAATAGCACCATAGGCATTGTCTGTAAATTCAGGAACTAGATGTTGCTATTATTTTGCATTATGGAAGGGGTGATTACATTGTAGTTGTGCCTACTCACACTGAATTGTGTTGGGCAATAACAGTTTTGGATAGAAGTCACAAGAATATGGGCATATATGCCTAGCACACATGGATTTATTTTTTATTCTACCAATGTTTATTGATCACCTATCTGTTTGGCTCACTCTTAGTCAGTGGGAAACATGTATTAGACATATTGGATTACAGTGTGCTAAATAAGCTTTTGAGTGTTTATTTCTTCTATGTTCCTTTTTTTTTTTTTTTTTTTTTTTTTTTTTTTTTTTTTTTTTTTTTTTTTTTTTTTTTTTTTTTTTTTTTTTGGAAAAATTTGCTCATTCCACAGTTTGGGCAATGGTTCATGTCATCTTGCTTCCCTGGCAGTAACTGGTTAGATCATGAGGAATGAATACTAGGCAACAACCCACAATGTGAGAGACTCAACTTAAAAAAGATGAGCTGAAGCAGAATGTTTACTCTTAAGCAATTAGAACTTGGAGGCACAGAGATCAGAAAGAAACAGCATTGGAATCTGAGTCATTTTCACAGTGGACTGCTAGAGTGAAGGTTTGTCAGCTGCTCCTGGGAAGATCCTGGAGCTGGTTGGCTCCAGAACCACACTTCAGTCCCAACCTTATTTAGGTCTCATTCTATTACCTTTTTAAATGAAAACTTTAAGCCACCTTAATTAAACTGCACTGAACTAAAACACATCTCAGACAGAATTTTATTTTCTGGAATTGCTTGTATTTCTAATTTTAGCTGAAAGTTCAAACCAGGTCTATAACAGGCATGTTTTATTATTTTTAAATTTCTTGTTGCTCATTTGTTTATTTTCAGCACTGACAAGTGAAAGAACAATTTACTTTAAGTCACTAATTCAGGGGAATTATATTTTTCAGAAATATAAGTTAAAAAAAGAAATATAAGTTATCTTGTTTCTCAAAAGAAAACTTCAGAACTTAAAATGATTATTTTATGGAAGAAAATTTTGTGTGAACATAAGATATGAGGTGAGAAATTACATGTCAATATTACTGCACAGTTAAAGGTGGCTTGATGACTTGGAGAATTTAGAAGTCTATTACGACATTTAAAAGAAAAGAAGTTTAAAGACGATTGTTAAAAAGTGACAATAGCTCTTTAGTTCTTTTAGTGAGAGAGAGAGAGAGAGAGAGTGCACAAGAGAGAGAGAGAGTTAAAACACATAGCACTATTTCTATTACTTTGAACCAATCTTCTATGCTATGGTAAGTTATTTCCTGAATTCCTCCCTATCAGCCATTGAATTTTATTCTCAGAATTGTTTTCAAGATTTTCAGTCTCTTTCCTGTACAAAAAGCATTTTATGCAGCTCTAAAAGCTAAAAAGCAAAATATAACTTTTGTGTTTGACATCATGATGTTTGTGTGTGTGCGCGCGCGTATGTGTGTGTGTATGCCTGTGTGTTTGTGCGCATAAGTATGTGGATATTCATGCCTGCCAATGCACATTTAAATATAAGAACATCTATAGACAGTTTAATATTTTCTCTGTAGAAGAAAATTTTGCATTAGTTGAATGTTCTGTTAATCAATGAATTTCTAATTTCAGACACAGCATGGGGCCAGCTAAAGGAACCAGGGGAAGGTTAGTAGGAAGTAAGATAAAAGCAATAACTTGGAGCCGAACTATATAAAGCTCTGTTAAGTCATGATATGGGTTGATTTTTACTCTGAGATGGGTTTTAAGCAGAGGAGTGACAAATCCTTTTAAAAGGATCACTCTGGCTGCCATGTTGCAATGGTTTGAAGGTTCAAGGTTAGAGGCTGTTATAACCATCCAGGTATCAGATAACGGGGTCTGGGTCAGAGTGGTGGTAGTAGAAGTTGCTAGAAGTCGTCAGATTTGTGGCATATTTTGAAAGCAGAACCAATGGAATTTGCAAATGTGTCATGTGAGAGAAAGAAGACTTTTGCTTTTTTCCTTATTTTCATGTATCCTTCAGTGTATCGTCCTGCATGTATAAGTAGATTCAGTTCATTTCTCAATTTATTTTACAAAGTCTATCATGCTATATACTCTGATGTGGGCATTTATGTATTCATTTCATTGAAGAATATGTTTGGGACCCTTCTCATGTCTGTATATAGAATGCACAGTCTCTAGTTAACTCATTCCTGATAACAGACCTTTGAGTAATTTTCAGTTTTTTGCTACTAATCATAATGCTTCCTTGATTATCTTTGCAAATGAGTCATTTCTGTGTATGTGTGGGTCTATCTGTTAGATAGATGCCTTGTAGTAGATTTGCTGGGTCAAAGTATAAATACATTTGTTATTTAAAGAATTAATTCTCAAATACAATATTTGGAAAAGCTTTTCAAAAAGCTGCTCTTCTTTCTCATTAAAAGAATTGTCTCTGTAAGATGTTTGTAGTGGAGTGGTTTGAATTTGTTTGTATGCTTACTCCGAAGAAATTCAAAGAAAATATTTTGGAGCTCAACCTCAGAAACGTGTGGGTCTTCATGATTGAATTCCTTTCTATTTAATTTTTCCTTGTCTTTCTTTTTATTTACATAATGTTGACATTTAATTGAATGTTGTTCTGTTAAAAGCTGATATAACAAGTTGACTGTGGATTCCAACTGTTAGCCAGCCCAGGTGTGATACTGAGCTCCATTTATCTGTGACCTTAGGGAATTTACTCAAATTCTCTGTAACCTACTTCCTCACTGGAAAAATGTGAATGGTATCCATTCTATTGCATTGGGTTGTTACTGAGGGTAAGTAATTTAAAATATGTAAAAGCATTTAGACCGATACTTGACACAAAATAAATACTACTCAAGTGCTGGACAGTTTTAGAAGTCACGTCATCCATTTTGTGAAATATTTAGATATAGCAATAATAATATTACTTTGTTTATACATATTCAGCATTCATCAAAGCAGGAGAGTACATACAAATAAATTTAAGTTAGTTCATTAGATTTGATTTCTTTAACTTACACATTCCTCCCTCACATGCAGAATACTCTAAAATCATCAAATTGGGAACCAAAAAAGTGTTTTTGAAAGATGTCCCGATTCTAAGGAGACGGATAATAACTACTATGAGATACATAGGCACAACCTATTGTAAGCTTCACAAATTTAAAAAAAAGAAGGAAAGAAAGGAAAGAAAAAGATAAGGGATATAACTGTATTAGATAATTATTAAACGTTTCTTAAGTGGAATTTTTGTATTTTAAATTAAATGCACATAGGGACTTGATAGTACTATGGTCTGGCTCATACAACCATTTCAAACATTATAAGAATCACAAAGGTTATTACAGGTGTTGTTTTTTTTTTTTTTTGCAATTTTTTAAAAAAAGAACAACCTTCCTCCAAAAATAATTTAAGAGACTCCCATTATTTCAAAAATCGGAAGGACATGACAACTAGCAGATGAGATAGGAGCTACTAATTGCGGTGTAGAAGCAATTGCAGGGCCTTGGGGAGGCAGTGATGTTTAGTGCTTGTTCAGAGACCTCTTTGGTCTGCAGTCTACGGGCTTTTTCTTTACGATGAACACTTGATCAAGATATGTGATAACTTTAAAATTCTTTTTTTTTTTAAGATTAAAATAAAAGGCTTACCGTGTGTTAATGCATGCCCTTGAGCGAGCGAATTGTACCTTCGAGGCGCCTCAGGCTTCACACTGGGCAGTGGACTAGCAACTTTTCAGATGGTGATTTGTAACTTTGCACCCAGCTTTGAGCACAGCAACTTCATGTTGACCTCTAACATTTAGGGGTTCTGAACACATTTGGTTAGAATAGAGAGAACTGGATCCTTTTTTTTCTTTTTAGGATTGCTATAACGAAGTCACACAAAATGGATGGCTTACAACAACAGAGATGTATTGCCTCACAGTTCTGGAGGCTGCAAGTCTCAAATGAAGGGGTCAGTAGGGACCCAGTCCTTTTGAAGTCTCCGAGGAAGGATTCTTCCTGACTCTTCCATCTCCTAGAAGCCCCAGGCGTTCTTTACCTTGGAGCAGCGCCATGTCTGTCTCTGCCTCCGTTGTCATGTGACATACTCCCCCTTCTGTCTCTTCATATGTTTCTGAATGTCCCTCTTTTTATAAAAACACTAGTTCTATTGGATTAAGGGCCCAATCCAATCCAGTATGACTTCGTCGTAAGACTTGATTACATCTGCAAAGACCCTATTTCAAATAAAGTCTCATGCACAGGTCCCAGGGGTCAGAACTTCAACATACTTTCCTGGGGAACACGATTTAACCCAAAAGATGATCCAAGGCTAAAATAAGCTTTCAAAGACACTGGTTTACAGCATACAAGTTCCATATAGTCCTGCAGGATTTTTTATCCAGTGTTAATAGAAAAATGGCTTTGGTATAAGTGAGTGCACCTAGCCCTGTGGCCCACTGAATAATATAGCGGCCTTAGAACGTGCTGATTAGGGTGCAAAATCGGCTGCCCCTTCTGACTGATGCCTTCCCCAGAAAAGTGCTAAGCCCTGCTCAGGGCCATGGGACCCGTGGTGGTACAGAAATGTACTTTCCTAGAAAGGAGGGCAGACTGGTGGTTCCTCCTTTCCTCCCAACCACCTTCCCTCTATGCGAGACTCGTCAATAGTCCTTCTATCGGGGATGTAACTGGACTTGATCTTCTAAATACTGAACGTCACCCCTAACTATTAGAAATTTGTGTTTTTTCCCACAACAAGATGAACCAAATGTTTTGCTAGCTACGTTGAGATCTGGTTGAGCGACACACTTGTCATTCATATACAAATCAACATGGTTCTGTTCACAGCTCACCCCTTTAATGTGATTTAATATTTCAGCACTACACAGAGGATTATAGACTGCATTTCGTCTGTTGAACCACATAATCATTTTTGTATATTCGATCTCAAATGTTTGGAAAAGAGAGTCTAACGGACAGGTAGCCATTTATGTTAAATGCAACAGCAAGTGTTAAGCTGTGACACATTACCCTTGAACAGGCTTTTGAAATAAAATTAAAATTCATCGTTCAGAATTAAATGTTGCATGCTGCTGGGAGCTAATTACCACATGCATCTCAGAAGTGTGTGCTTATCTCTCTTCCAGGCCACTTGTCTTAAACTGCAGGCTGCAGGTTCTACAATTCGCCTTAAACCCTCCAGTTGCCAAGTGGGATAAGGGCTGTTTGCACAAATCGTACTCTCTGGAGACTCTAGTGTGATCCAGGTGAGTGGAAACGCACCTGCTCATTGCCAGCTCTGGTGGGATTTATTCATTCTGGAGTGGGATTAACAGCTGTTAACTCTGATATCTACCTTAGAGAAGAGAGTGGCCTGTCACAAAAAGACATGCAAAAATCAGGAGGTGGTTTGGTCCAAAAGCAGGCCTGAAAAAACAAAGTTGGCCACTGCTGTGCTGGATTCAACTTTCCACTTAAGCTACTTGAGGCCTAATCAGATGAGCTTCATGAGCCCAGCCACTTGTCTCCCCATTTGTCCACTCCTTCTCATTGTACCCCGTTACTTCTTAATCTGAACAAGTCGTGGAGTGATCGTTTTTGCCTCTTGAGTCCTCAACAACCATCGGACTTTAATATCCAGTTCTTTTTTTGTGAAGGAAGCCATGTATTGTCTCTCTGGAATACTTGATTTTGCTTCTTCGGTTCCTAAAGAGAGCCCATTTTTCTGACTGCATTTCAACCTTTTGATCATAATAGCTGTGTCGTTCTGTGTTGCACCCTGCTATCTGGTGTCTCATCTATCATTTGCCTGTCTTTGTTTTTATCTCTTGCTCTTAACAACCCTCCATATTACTTTAATATCAATCCTAAAGTATTCACGTTCCATTTACCCAATTCGATTTGACCCCTGACTTGTCAACTTTTCGTTTCATCGCCCAGTAGTTGAAGGAAGTCAGACACCTGAGAATTTTGCTGCTATGCCCAAGTGGCTTCACACACCATAGACATTGTTGATCTGTCTACTCCATTGTTCCTTTCTGACCTGACCTGAGCCATGGGATCCTAACACACCATTTCAAGCACTTGCTGACAGGTTATCAGAGTTGGCAGTTGAGATAGGAGCAGTTGACCGTCTCTGTCCTGGTCTGTGAGGGTAGCCAGGCTCCAGGTCCTCACTTTAGGCCCGTCAGTGCTCAGGCCTTGAATGAGTAACTGCTCAGTAAATATGGGTTGAATGAATGATACAAGTAATGAATGTAAAAGTGCCAGAATTCTTGGACTAAGTCTGTAAACTGCAGTGCTAGGATTTAAGTGCAGGCCCAGTGCTGACCACTGTGTGGCCCTGAGAAAGTTTCGTAATCCTGTGAATGTATCTGTAGAATGGGCTCAATGATGATAGTGTCGACTTTATAGGACTATTGTGAGACAAAACCAGATGGTATCTGTAAAGCTCTGAGCACAGAGCCTGGCATTTTATACATGGTTATTATGTACTATTCAATCATGCTGCTATTTTTATCAAATTAACTGCTATATTCACTAAAACCTATCTTTTGGCAGGGTTTCTACTCAATTTGAATCAGATTTATTTTAGCATTTTCTTTACTATCCCTTTAAGCACTATAAATAATATGTGTGCCAAGTATACAGTTTTGTCTCGTTATAGAGGAGCCTATTTGTGAGGTCATTTAAATGCCCAACAGAGAGGGAACCCTCCTAATAAAGGAAAACAAGTTTTTACTTCAGATGGAGGACTTGGTCCTGTCCTAAGAAAGTGTTTATCTGCAGATATGTTTATTTGAAAGCAATGTTTAATGCTACCAGTTAATCATTTGAAATCATTTGATGCCTGGGGCTATTTATAAAAACGTTATTATATAAACATATATAACTATGCAAGCATAGTTCTGATACAAGTGTATATAT
This sequence comes from Lyroderma lyra, assembly GCA_004026885.1. Lineage (NCBI taxonomy): Eukaryota > Metazoa > Chordata > Mammalia > Chiroptera > Megadermatidae > Lyroderma > Lyroderma lyra. Next base: position 515,044 of record PVJL010000151.1, on the reverse strand, counting down.
GTTTTGTGATATATAGTTAGGAATAGAGTTCTCCCCTCTTTGATTTGAATTCAACTATCCAAATAGTCTACTAGGCGATGAGGGCAAACCTGGCTGACACCATACTTGACTTCGATATCACTTCTTATTGAACGCTCCTAGGGATTATACCCATGTAGAGCCCTGAATCAAGGGACATTTTGCCAAGTTAACGAAATTGTGTATATTGACCATTCAGCTGGCAGTTTTATGTAAAATACAAATGGCTCTTTATTGCAAAGATGATAGATACAGCATTAGACCAAAAGAACACACGAACCAAACCTGTCTTTTGCTCATCCAACTTGTTTCTATGACCAGTATAAAAACAGAATCTCTTATTTAGGAGATCATTGGTATGTTGTATTGTTACTGTCAGAAAAGTAGTGTTAATGATACCAAAGATGGACTTTTGCCCAGCTGAGCTCTGATTAATTTTTTATGATTCACTTATTTCTAAAAGTAAACAGACTAAAAAAATTTCTTGAAGTTGATGTGCCTTTAACATTACATAGAGATTATGGTAATGATCATTTTGTGTAAAATTTGATTTTCTATTTTTCCATCCCTGCTTTTCATGAGGAACAAGAACATCAGAAAGAAAAGAACCAATAATATTCTCTTCCAATGTATCCTCTTGTCAAAGTGAAATTTTTTCAAATGTACAGTTGCTTTTTAAGATTTGCCTGATGAGTCTTTCACTATCTCTCTTGGATGTTTATTGATAATTTGAGTTTCCGATGTTAATTATTTTCTCAAAATTTAGTCTATGATTGAACATTTTTAAGTATCAGCTCACTGTTTCTATTTACATTCCACCCCTTCCTGGCAACATATACAGTTACCAAATTGAATATTTTCTTTTCTTCTTTGCAGATTCCATAATATAAATACTGCATACACATTTTTGAGCCTGGGGAAACATTCTCTTCAAGGGAAAATTTGTCTTTGGTACTAATTGCATATACATAATTTGCCAAAATTCTATCTAGAGAAATAAAGGAATAATTTAAGTGATCTCAAACCTCAGGCTCAGCTGTAAGCTTCTATAAAATAAAAAGGAAGGGAAAATTGTATTCTGTAGGGAATGCATTTTCAACATGTAATTTTAGTGCTAAATGTAACAGGAATTTGAATGATAAAAATAACAAGATACTGATAGAAATACGCCTGCCTCAAGGTTGCCATTATGACATCACCATCATCCTGTCAATTACTTGGGTCATAGCTCTCATGTCCTGTCTGTAAACTGAATGTAACTGGTTATATGTGTTTATATAAATATTGAAGTGCAGTTAAAATTCAATAAAGTAAGGTTTTACTTGTCTGAGATAAACATATCTGAATTTACAAGACTAATCTTATTGAACAATTTGCAAACATTACGTGCTTTATTTGTCTAGGTGTAAGAAATAAATGAATTTGGAAATTTCTAGAAAATTGACCAAATTTCTAGTTTTTCTCCAGGAATTGACAAAGTGTAAATCTCTAATCAATGTAAACGTAACAGTGAACACATTTCTATTCTATTTAATCCAAATGGTTATGGACTTGGGCATTGTAACAATATGTTTCAACTCAATGGCAACTAAAGATGCATAGTTTCTTGAATGATTAATTTAATAAAAAACTTATTTAATATAATTGTTTAGACAATATGGGATAAGGTTGGTATCCTATAAACCACATCCCAGATGAGTCTGAATTAAAAACAAAACGATCCTGAAATTATTTAAATGGATATTTTACCACTAGAAATTTTGAGCGAATACAAAACCACAAGTTCTCTAAACTTTCTTGATTTCACTGATTTGCAAGACAAAGGAGACCCTCAGCTCTGTTCCTAACAAATGTTCATCAAAGGAACAACATTCATAGGTTACAAAATACTTTCTGGGGCATCTAGGTATTTTTCCTTTCACTGTTAAGTTGTGCACATACCAAGAAACATTTATTAATTTAATAAATATTTATCACACATACTATGTACCAGGAACTATTCTAGGATTTAAGAATTTAGCAGTTAAACAAACAAGCAGAAAAAGATGAAAAAAAATTCCTGACCTCATGATACATTCTATTTGGAAGGTAAAGAAAGATAATAATTTGCAAATGTAAAAAATACACTAATTTAGATGATATCAGTATTTACTGCTGCATAACAAATTACTATAGACTAATTTCAAACAGGAAGAATTTTATTTGCTTATGATTCAATGGGTTAGATATTCGAATAGGCTCAGCAGGGTGGTTCTTCTGCTGGTCTTTCCTTAAGTCACTCATGCAGCTGCAGTCATCTAGTAACTCAGCTGGGGCTGTATGGTCTAAGATGACCTCAGTCACATGTCCTGTATTCGCTGCTGGCTATTGCTGCTTGGTCCAGGGCACTTTATATTGGAAAGCTTGTCTGTATTTCATGAGACCCTTTCTCCAGGGGCCTAAAGTAGACTTCTTTACATGATGAACCCAGGATAGTCTTCTAGGAGAGTTAAAGAAAAGCTTTAAAGCTCTTTGAGGCTTAGCCTTAGAGTTTCCACAAGGTCACCTTTACAACTTTCTTTTGGCCAACAAAAATCATAAGGCTAGCCCAGATTCAAGGAATGGAGGAATAGACTCTCTCTTTTGATGAAAAAAAGTTTCTTCAAAGAACCAATAGTCATTCTGGGTACTATGTCTAGCAGTAATACAATCTCCTTTGGCAACGAGGGTTGATTGTTCCCACCAGTATAGAAATATCTTTCTGTGCCTGCAGGGCCCTTGGAAAGAGAGATACAAGTGTTCAGGTATAGTTTTAATTTCAAGTTTAATGGAACACTTACTGTGTCCTATAGTGAAAGCATCTCATGGAAATGCGTTAATCTAACCTATCTTCCTTCCTACCCCTGAATATTCTACCTATGGGGACTGAGTACAATTACTGGACACTGGATAAATGTATTTACTGTATTATAAAGGACACTGCACTATTCCTATAGAATGTCATCCCTGAGCTGATGCCTTGAGCCTTTTATAGGACATTTGATTTTTCTACCGAGCTATTTGTTTCTAGTCCATGCAACAGAAGATAAGACCAGTGGAATCCATGAAAGAGAATAAAATTCACACATTTCATAATTTTCTAAAATTTCCCATAAAGATTACTGGGGCATACACCATAGGAGAGCTGCACAATCCCTCTAGGTAAAAAATTGTGACACTTGAACCCTGTACCCATTCTTCCACCAACTACAGTAGACTCTAAGTTAACTGGCACCACAGGGATTGGTAGATGCCGGATAAATACAAGTATACTCTCAGTTAAATGGCACCCATGCCAGATAAATGTAGCATTATTTCTTTGATTTTGTGCTGGTTACTTGAGTTCTGGTTAAAGAACAGTCTACTGTATCTCCATAATCTTAAGGAAGTAATGGCATCTCTATTCTAAGATTCTTTGTCTCTAAATTGGGGAGATTAGACTCATAATCACTAAAGTGACTTCCAACCATAACATTTGATGTTTTTAGGTTTAACAAACACAACTTATATAAATATTACTGACCATCTATATTTTTCCAGAAATTAGGTCAATGATTTATATGCATTTTTTATGGAATTTCAAAAGTCTGTGAGTCTTTGGGATAGTCATATTAGTGTATCAATAAGAGCATTGAGCAGCAAATATTTTATTACATGGCCAAATTAAATAATTTTAGTACAAATTTGGCAAATATTTTATTACATGGCCAAATTAAATAATTTTAGTACAAATTTGGCTTCAGAACCTATATTCTTAATTATAATGCTATACTAACTCAAGATTTCTGAACAACATTATTATTAATAATAAAATGATATATCTTTGAGGGAGTTCCCTGGTGGTGTAGTGGCTAGGCTTCAGCACTCAACGCTGCGGCCTGGGTTCGATTCCCAGCCAGGGAGCTACCTCCCCTCCCCAAAAAAGATATGTCTTTGTATATAAAAAATTAGTTGTTTAATATTTGTCACTATAGTTACATATATGGAAGAAAAGTTAAAAAAAAAAGAAATCTGTAGTTAAAAAAGAAAGCTTTTCCAATTGCAATTTAGCATGATCCATTTTTTTGTTCTTAAGGACTTTTGGAGTAGTTCGTTCTACTTGCTTTATTTGTATAAATGAACCTAGATACTTTTCTCTTCTCCTTAGGTGTCAGTTTATGATAATATGGAAATACAGTTACATTTATGGTGCTTTACTCTTCTGGTAGATTTTAATTCTCTTGAGGCACAAAAGATTATTCTGAAAACTAATGTTCTCGCTTTACCTGCCTGGAATGAATTTATGCATACATGTGTACGGAAAGACTCTAGAAGTTACTTGATGGCCCCTTATCTGGTAATATTCTCACTGCTTTCAGTAGTTTCCAACACAAACAATAGGCCTTCATGTATCCCACCCAAATATTTCTCTTCTAAAAACCAGTAGTCACAACACCCTGCCTGAGTTATAAAGAAGTGGCCATGCTCGTATGTCCTATAGATAATTCATCTTAAACTCTTAGCTTCCAAGATAGTTCCAGTTATTCTTTCATTAATATCCTCTACTTTGGTTATTTTAAAAATCTATCTTATGATATACTACTTAGACTCTAGTATCCCTGAACACCATTTCATTATTTCCTTCATGTTCCTACCTTCCTATAGTCATTTCCATAACAGATATTTTTTTATCTGAATTATGTCCCAGCCTCTCCTGACTTAATGTTATCAAAAATTTCATTAACATGCTATTTGCACCCTTTTACAGATCATTAGCATCAAATCTGAAGGAGTCCACTGGATATTTTCCCAAGAATGCTTTAATGCTTATTAATCATTATCCTTTACTTATGATCTTTAAGTTCATTTTTAATTCAAGTGACCACATTATTCCCTGGGACAATCTGAACAGAATCTACAAGGAAACCTGCAGAAGCCTTGTCCTCCCAAAGTCTTGAAGGTATTTTAAAGAATCATTATAAATATCTTGTGCTGATACATTGCCTAGTGTATCAGTTACAAATTCCCTGACATGTCATTAGCCCTTTCACTGCATTAACTGACCAAGTTCCTTTTATTTAAAATGTGTCAAAAAGTCACAGAAAATTAGAAGTTGATATTTTGACAATTTTATGCATTTAATAATAACATTTTGAGCTGCTTTGTATATAAATGACACTTTTATTTAAAACTTTAGTTATATGGCAATAAATTTCCATTATATTGAATTTTAGCAAAAAATACTCAAAACATACTAAGTGGCATCAATTAGATTTAAGTATACATAAATTAGAATCTAATGGCAGTGATGACAAAAAAAAGTATTACAAATGTTACACATTATGGCATACAAAACATCTTTGTTGTTGATAGTGCAAGCCACAGGAAAACATATTAAAAAATCTTGTAAATGGAGAAAAGTCCTTGAAACAGTTTCACACGGAATAACAATTTTACAATAATTACAGTACTTATATTTTTAAGTAAATACAGTTAAGGTGGTACATTTTATTAAAACAAAAAAATTTCCTATTGTTAGCCATTCTTAAAAAACACAAAAATATAGAAAAATGTATACCTGCTTTTCCTAAACTGCCTTTCTAGAACACTGACAGCATTTTTTATATTTTACTTTTGAGTGATAATTCTCCAAACAAGAAACAGCACACACGGCTGGATTTCCAGGACACGCAGCGCCAGGATACGTGGTTTGTTTTTGTTTGCAAACAGCTTTCCCCTTTTTTGCACACTGTGGGGGCACAGTGCTGCTGCACATGTGTGCTCATGGGGTGAACTCAGATGCTACAGTCCGCGGATGGAAACATTCACTTGGATATATCTGAACATGGCTTTCCCTCCCTCCTTTCTTTGTTTTCTCTTCTTTCTTTCTTTTCTTCTTTCTTTCTTTCTTTCTTTCTTTCTATTTATTTTGGTATTTATATTTTAAACTAAGGTCCACCAAATGCTCCAACAATAATACACTCACTTCTCTTGGGAAATAGCAGCGTCTCTGACAATCTTTCATGACGTCTCACTCTGAAAATTGCTGGCCCCTTACTTCTCACCAGGAACCTTCTTCCATACTTTTGCCCAGTGTTTTTCTTTCTCCTCCATTTTTATTTGTCTGGGCTTTGAGTCATGGGCCCTTTCATTTTTGCCCACACACACAAACACACACACACACACACACACACACACAAGTTCATTCCCTCAGAGCACTAACAATATCGTCTTTTTGCTTATCATCTTATTATCTACTATAATGCCAAACACCCAGACAACAAATTCTTGGACATAGTCACTATTTCAATTACTTTTTAGCAGAGTCTGTATTTACATTACTTATGTGGTTTTGTTACTAATGATAGATACAGGTGACCCCAATGTGTCATTGGTTTTGCAGTTCTGAATTAAATCCTGCTCAACAGGCTAAAATGTTGTGATTTTTGTGCAGTTCTCTAACTTTTCTCAGCTTTATTTTCCTCAACAATAAATCCATGATTACACAATTGACTCATAACATTATTGTGAGGACTGAGATAGTATCGATAAACAACCTGTTTTCTTTAATAGCATGGTCAGTCTTTACAATTGCATTACCTATGTTTCCCTTCTGTCAGGCGTAGCCTACTCTTACTGTCATTTTGTTTTGTTTTGTTTTTTGAATCTACTCTGAACAATGGGTCACCTGTTATATGCCTAAATACCCTTCAAATCTGACATTTCAATCATTTACCTTGGCTTTGAATACCTACTAGGCTATTTTCTAGTTGCATGATTTGAGACAAATAACTTCTCAGATGACAGTTTTGTCATAGAAAGGAGAAGGATACCAGTAAGATGCATCTCAAAGGGTTGTGCTGCAGTATAAAGGAAATAATGAATAACAAGTCTGTAGCACAGTGCTTGGAATACAGCATGGATTCAACCATGTCAGGACAATCAATCAGAGCCATGAGATAGAAAATGAAGATCATTTATGGACTTTGGTCTCACTTCAGTCCTTGGTTCCTTTTTCCTTTCTCTGAATCTTGATTTTCCTCACAGTGGAAGGACAAAAACTAACTGGCTGGACTGCTTTTGTTGTTTTTATAAAATGATTAACACATGCATAACTTAGCTCCTAGGATTTCTAAACAGAAATGAAATGTGCACTCGATGAGAGTGAGACTCCACCACTGTGTCAATCAATGTTAGTTCTTCTATATCCTTCCACCACTGGCCCCTGACCTACCACACACCAACAAGGTACTTCATTTAACTCTTTGACCACTTAAACTGAGAGGAAACAGTGCTACATATTTTAAAATCCACTCTGTTTAAAACATGCCTTAATTTTATAGAAACACAATTTGAAGATTCACATGGACTATTGTTTTATTGAAACCAAAATAAAACCCATTGAAATAAATAAAACCTCTAGTTAAGTACAGTATTCCTATGGATAACAAAACTCATACTTTGAAATCTCATTTTTTTAAGAACTTGAATCCAGAGTCATTTTCTCTTGGTCTTCCATCCACCTGGACCTTATGTATTATCTTCTTTCTCTGTAAAGTAATTCATCTCACTCCTCTAACTTAGACACATGAATATAACCAGTAACAGTATAATTATATTTTTTATTATTTGACACTTATCTAAGATTGGATTATTATAGATTGCAAACAATTCAAAGTAAGAGGCACATATTTGATAATGTTTAGGACAGCAGGGTGTTATTCTGTTTAAATTCTTTTTACCATAAAGAACTAAACAAATAATCACTAATCGTAATAACTAAGAAGCTCAGTGAAATTCCACAGTGTGCAGAAGTATTTACAGTTAATTTGATTTATAAACATTTGCAAAATACGCAAAAATGTGTTTGGTAGTACAAATAATGAAGTCTCCAAAATTTTAATTTTGTGTTCAGCCACATCAAATGTTTATAAAGTAGCTCATGTGAGCCCAGCAGTGTGTGAGGAGAACACATACACAGCTGTTTCCTGACCTTGAGAGATTTACAAACTGTTTCTTAGTTTATTCATTTATTTTTGTCAGTCAATGTCAATCAACAAACATCAGGAGACTGACTGCTACAGTTCCAGATGAATTGTTTTCATGCTCGTGAAGAAGGGCATGCTGATCCCTTAAATTTGAAAACGAGCATTTGTGTGACTGGAGCACAGGGGATGGTATGACAATTAGGAAGCATTTGCCTCTGTGTCTGATTGCATGTTAAGATGGGTATCATCCCGAATCTTTCCAAAGAAAGGTAGTTCGTTTTGCTGAGTCCTGGGATGTACAACCCTGGCTTTCACAAACACTGCAGTAGAAAAGACAATTTGCTCTGAACAATAGAAGACGAATGTGAGTTTCCTCAGGGACGATCTGGGGAGGAGAGAATGGGGGGTGGGGTAGAAATGGAAAGAAGACAGAGCTAAAGGAGACGGGGAGCCCTGTAGTCAGGCTGAGTGCTGCTCAACCAGGACTCTTCATTCATGGCTCTCTCAAGACCACTAAAAATAAATAAATAGATAAATAGATAGATAGATAGTCACAGTCACACAGCGGGATTGAGGGTGGTTGGAAAGTCATCAAATACTGCATTCCTAATCTGAGCTGGCATGAAATAAAATTTGCAAAGCAGACCCAAAAGAGTTACAGCCAAGAAGAGAGAACCTGATGGAGGTTGGGCCTCCTGAGATGAAGCAAGTATTTGGAGGAGGGATGATGGACATTCAGAGGCTAAATCGTTGCAATCTAGATCAAGACCAATTTCTAGGCATTTGCGGGTCAAGCTCTCTTCCTTCTCCCTCTCAGTAGAACTCTTGGAGTACACACAACACACGTACGGTGAGGACACAGATATATCATACATACATGTATTTCCAGATACCTTTCTACATATGTATATATAGTATCTATCCTATGTAGTCTATGTATTATTTTTATATATTCTAAAACCATTCAGAAAGTTATTATATGAAGATGGTAGAATTCTAGAAGATTGAAGAAGGAAAATGGGAGATTTATCGAGAAATGCTTCCCAGATGTGCTGGCCTAGAAAAATGAATACGATTGGGCCAGGAGAAATTTATCAATTTATAGAAAGGACATTCCAGGTGGGAAAAATAGTGTGAGCAAATCTACAGTGTTCCCCTGAGAGAAAGCAGTATAAAGTTTACCCAGAGGAATTGCAGCTCGCTTCCATGAGTGGCTGGCCTGGTTTTAAGCAACTCTTTGCGTAGTAGACCCATGGATCCTTTCTACCACCCTAATTTTCTTTAATAATTTCAAGATTAAAGGAATTTTAGGATTGAGATGTGATTGAGCTGTCAATTGTTTTCAGCTGCTTGGAATAAGGGAGCGTCTGGACTTAACTAAAGCATAACTCAGTGCTGTGCTGTTTGAGTGAAAAATCTTCTATCATCCAAAGAATCTCCAAAACTTCAATATATGGTGTCTCTAGCTTGTATGTCCCCTCCCCTATGTAAGCAGGCAGGTGTAGGATAAAATGAGTTAAGAAAATCAGATTTTAGTACCAAATAGGGCCCAAAATAAGTTGCCTTCTTACGAGGAGATGTAACAAAGTAACCTAGAATTAACTTCTTCATCATAGTTTTTTATAAGATTCTGTGCAAATATGATGCTAACTTAAAATGTGGATTATAAACATAAATTAATGTGTTCACAGATGGTATACACTGAACATATAAACAAGTTGAAAAAGGTTTAATAAATTCACATTAATCAATAGTTGATTGTTAGATAAAATTATTTATACTTTGAGTATAGGTATGATGACAGTTCTCATGGCCATTCCAGAAAAAGAGTTCCAAAATTGCTTTGAAGGGTAGATGAGGCCCCGGCATCAGTGCACAGCTTCCCAAGGGGAGTACTTCCAAGGTGACCGTAGTGATACTCAGCGATGAGGTATGTAGCACTTTTCTACGATGAGTTTGTGAAATTAATTGTCCAACCTCATATTTACAACTTTGTAACGTAAAATAACGAAGTAGGTTAATGTTTACAGAAATATTACCATGCAGCAGAAACTATGTTAAACATTTTAATTTATTACAACTCCTAATTCTGCCATTCTAGGTCATGTTTTTATTAAGATAAGAAAAATAAAATACTAAAATAGTACTATTTGCATTAATCAATAACATTTTGACCACTTACAATATATGCTTTGCAGGCATTTTATCATTTAGTTTTTCTTTTTCTATTTTTTAGTTAGACTTATTGGGGTGACATCTGTTAGCAAGAATTACATAGGTTCTAGGTGTACAATTCTACAGTGCATTGTCAGTTTGTTGTGTAATAAGTTCACCACCCAGTGTGACTTCTCTTTCCATCACCATTTGCTTTTTTTGTGGGGAAAGGTTAGTTCCAGACCGCGGCATTGAGAGCCCCGAAGCTGAGCCACTACACCACCAGGGAATCCCAACTATTTACTTTGTAAAGTAACTCTATGAAGTGGTTTTATTATTATCCTCATTTTTAAATGAGTGATTAAGAAAGAAAAAGGTTAAATAATTTGCTCCAGATCACCTGTGCAGTAAGTGATGGAGCACAATTCAAACCCAGGTAAGTTGCTTTCAGAACGTAGACTTTGGTCAGCAAACTTTTTCTGTAAATGGGCAGATAGTACATAATTCAGTTTTACAGGACACACAGTCTCTGTTACAACGACTCAATTCAGATGTTGTAGCACAAAAACAGTAGACAATATGTAAAATCCATGGACAATATATATTTTAAATGTGTAGCTGAGGTTCAATAAAACTTTATTAATAAAAAAAAAGCAATGGGCCAGATTTGGCCTGTGAGCTGTAATTTATGAGTCTCCATTCTACATAAGTAATAATATGTGCTGATATATGGAACCATTTAATGCAGATTCTAAATTGCATCATACCACTTTAATGAAATATTTTTTATATAAAAGAGAGATAATATGAACCCCTCTTCATCACTGTACTGTAGGGCAACAACCAGTTTTCCTCATAAAGCATATTTTCTTAAAACTCCCAGCTTGGATATTAGAAATATAATATAAGAAATCCTATTTAAAAACCATATATATATATATATATATATATATATATATATATATATATAATGAGCTCATTTTTGGATTTCTAAGCCATTTATTCCATATGTTTGCTGAAGAGATAATAATTTACTAATTTAATATTTATTACAGATGTAACAACAGAGTATAGAACATAGCTACTGAGAACAGAAAATTAAGTAAGGAGGTAAAAATTGGTGGAAGAGATCGATATGAAATCTCATTCTAATTTGGTAGGATACGTACAATAATGAATGTAAGACCACGGGAGCTCTAAGGATGGAGAAAATACATTGTGGGAGGATGCCTTGGCGTTTTTGAGAAAATAGTGATATTTGAATTGATTCATATTGGAAGAGGTGACCAGATGGAGCAGGTGTGACAGAAGCCAGGGCCCCCGAGGCGTCGGCGTGCCTGGAGAACCGTGAGACTCGTGGGTGAAGGCTGTATCTCTGGGGAGAGTGGAGGAGATAAGGTAGAGAAGTGTCTGCAGAAAGTTGGGGAGCATGTTTATGGCCATGTTTTCAATTTGGGAGCCGTGGAGATTTTAAAGTGGATAATAACTTAATCACAATTGTTTTTCAAGTTAGTGAGTTAGTTTTTAAAATTATTTGGGTTGCATATTTGATGAGTAATTTTAGATAATTTATTCCCCCGGATGGGCACAGCATTTGAGGCCACTGTCATTTCTGATTATGCTGTTATCCAAGCCTTCAAAACGTTCTTCCTCTCCTGATGCTTACTGGCTCTTTAGTTGTGCCTGTCCCAGCATGTCATACAATATGTCACCTTTTTAGACTGGCTTCTTTCACTTAGTATTACGCGTTTAAGATTCCTCCATGTGTTTTCATGACTCGATAGGTCATGTCATCACCGAGTTGAATATTGTCTGTATATACAGCAATATACTCACCTACTGAAGGATATCTTTGTTGCTTCTAGGTTTGGGTAATGATAAAAATAAAGCTGCTATAAACTTCCATATGCAGATTTTTATGCAGATATAAGTTTTCAGTTTGTTGGAGTAAATAGTAAGTAGTGTGATTGCTGAATCTTATGCTAAGAATATGTTTAGTTTTTTTAAGAAACTGCCAAAATGTCTTCCCATGTGACTGTATCATTTTGCATTCCGTCAGCGGTAAATGAGCTCCCGTTGTCCCACACCCTTGTCAGCGTTCGGTGGCGTCAGCATTTTGGATGTTGGGCACTCTAACAGATGCGTAGTAGCATTGCATTGTAGTTTTAATTTGCAATTTCCTAATGACATTTAATGTTGAACATATTTTCATTGGCTGTATGCCCTCTATAGTGTACTTTAAGGAGGTGTCTGTTTAGATGTTCTGCTGATCTTTTGAGTCTCTGTTTCATTTCCACTGTGTTTCTTCTCTGTTTTGTACCCAAATTTGATCTTATTACTATATCACAACCTTGAGTAAAGCCTTTCCATGGCTCTCCAGCACCTGTAGGGTACGAGCCAGCTCCCTCTGGGCCCGCCCACATCACCTGCCTCCAAGGGCACCAACCACTTCTTTCTTTTTGTTCCTGTGACATGCACGAGCTGTCTTGCATGCTTTACATATGTCACATTGATGGTGGCTTCAGAGTCTACACTATGTCTGCTGTTCCAACAGGCACTCATTTTTCTGTTAAATAACTTGTTACCTTAGTTTACTTTCTCAAGAAAACCTTGCTTCACCTTAACCAAAAATGGTGAGTCTCTTGATGCAACAGTGTTTTGGCTTTTATCTTCTGTGGTGTTTTTCAAAGCTATAGTTAAGTAACTGCTTAGTTAATTGCTTGCTGAGATATATGTGTACTCTCCATGAGGAAAAAGATCTTGTTAAGTCCATCATAACATTATCACTTGAGCACATGATTGTACCTTGCCTGTGGTAGGCACTCAGCGTTTTGTTGTTGCTGTTGTTGTTTTACTTCATCAGCGTATGAACATAGAGAAATTTGGGTTGAATTCCAACTCCTCTACGTCTTAGCTAAAACGTTTTCAGTAACTCCTGATCAATTTCAGTTTTGGTTATTTTTAGCCCAAACATATTAAAGATAATAATTTTATTTGACATAGCATTAAGTATTAAATAAGATACATTGAATACAAATGCTTTGTAAGCCACAATGCAATACACACATGATTTATTTTTACAATTGAACTTTTTTCAAGATTGTATTTTACAGTCTAATAGAGGCTTACCATAATTAATAAACAGCTTACTACTTGGTGATTGATATGTTTGCATTATGAAATATCTCCAAATTCACTGGGTGTTTTTGGTTTGGGGTTTTTCTTGTTTGTTTTGTGCTGGTATAATTTTATTCTTGTTTTGACTACGATGATATTGGGATCAGCTTTATGGTAGCTGTGCTTTTTACGACACGGTTTTGGGCCCTGTCTGTGTTTCGAATCGTCTCTATTCTGCAGCACTGGGTGATAATCATCTTATAGATTTAGGATATCATCCATTTTTAACTGATTGCCCACTTCAGCGGAGTAATCATTTCAGAATCTGCTAATGATGCCCTTCGATGGTTTTTATAGACACCACACCATATATGATGCATCTGCAACATGTAAATATCTGAGATTGTTTTTAATTGTGAGAAGAGATTTGTCGAAAAGAATCAAGGAAAGCACAAAAGTACAATCAGCATCATATAAAATGATACAAATTAGCATCAAGCAACATAATTACCTCGCAATCTCCATCCATCAAATGTATGTAGATAACACGCTTCTCCAATGTGAGTACAGCGTTCTTTCTGAAAGCAGATGCTTTCTATCACCGTGCTGGCTACGTCTGGGTGTGTGTCTGAGCTGCACTTCTCTGTGGCAGTCAAGATAAATAAAGCAAAACCCTCTCCTAAAAACAACGGGCAAACTGTCTGAAGACCATTCATCTTCATCCACCCTCGTTTTGCAGGCAGTATGTATGCCACTTGCTACATTTACTTAGAGATCTTTTTTTGCAACTTCTTTCCTCATTCTCCTTCTCATCCAGCTCAGCTTTGATCCTGCCTTGACTCATTCTGTTTGTCAGACACAGTATCCTTTCAGGCAGTGGTTCAAGGTTGTCAGTAACATGTGACTATATTTATAAATGCACTAAGAGATAGGTCCCCGCCTAACTCATTATTAGTAGACCTAGTTTTATATCTCTTTTTCTGGACTCTCTGACTCTCTTCATTGCTCAGGTGTTCTCCTTAACTTTTGTTTTGTTTTGTTTTGTTTTTTCTTACCTTTCAACTTCATTAATTCATTACTTTGCTTTATATGCCTATATCATCGTTTTCATTTCTCCCTCCATACTTTTAATCTCTATTTGCCTATTTCATGCTGAAAGAGTTGGGGGAGTAAAATTTAGTTAAAATGATTTTACCTTGCATATCTGCAAAGAAAATTAATGACTCATTTTTCAAGCAGGTGTTCTGAAACCGTGGAAACACATTTGGTTTTGCCTGGGACGGGGGAGTGGAGGACTTTTGACTTGAAATCCCTCGCTCTTTCACATAATAAGCTTTCTGCTTTGGGTTTAAAATTCCCTTTCACTATTTTTTTTTCCCTAAGCATTGACCTCCTGAAGTTAAAGTATGAGAGCTTTACCAACATTTAATGATTCAGAACCCTTGATTCAATACTGACATATATTGCTCGTTTTTAGGATCTGTTTAGAAGTTGCTAAGAGGGACTCGTGCAAAATTTCTGCCAAATTGCAGAACAGCTATTTCTACGCCCTGATCCTTTGGAGCTCATCCACTAGGGCAGTAATTGCTGCAAAAGAAGACAGTGTAACAGCAATCAAAACGGTCAATTGTAGAATTAAGAGATACTTTAGATTCCCCAAGTTCCCCAGGGCCTGATGTTACTTTTTTGATTGTTTCTTGAAAAGGCAGTTACAAAATGGGGGAAATAACTTTTGACATTAAAAATACAGCATGGGAGGTGTGTGCGCAGGCTTTTCCCCCTTTGCTCTACTCTTTCTTGAGCTGTTCTGTAGTTTAGAAATGTCTCTCTTGTGTTCTAATTTTGTAGTGTGTTGCTCCGATGAGGTTTTATTTTGGAACACAATGTAGCCATTAAGAGGCTCTCAAATGTAGACTGCTAATGTTACCACTTCAACTTATTAATTAGAGACAAAGCTCTCGGGTATTTGACAAAATAGCCTTCCCTCTAAATGAATTCATTCAAATTTATAAAAGTAAAACCAGATTTTTTAGGGTGTAGATAGTAGTTTGCATGAAGTTAAGTTGGGCCAGTTCTAGCAATACTGAAGTAGCTTATTGTAAGTGGGATATTTTAATGGTTGAGAAAATTTATATAGGTTTTAATTAGAATCTTCTCTTAAAAGAGGACCACTGCCCTGAAAATTCATAACAATATAACACTCAGCATTTCCATCCAATTAACATTATTTTATCTTAGTCACTAATCAGTCTACCCTCCCCGATTATCCATTCATATTTGTTCTTTCATATATCATTTATTTTTCATTTACTAAGTGAATACTATATACTAAAAAGGCCTTTGGTTCATACTCAACTTTTGGGAGTTTTACTAACACACGAGGGCTGTCTAGAAAGTATCCAGCCATGCAATATGAAAAGCAGAGGCATTTATGGCTGGATTTGTTTTCTGGACAGCCTTCGTACTTCCCAGAAATTGCAGTCATTTTATTTCATTTCTCTTCTTCATTCCCTTCTTTGTTTTTAGTCTCAAGTTTGGATTTAATAAAAAAAATATCATTGTACCTCTTTCTTTTCTTCAGTCCTATGGGGATTCCCTGGTCAAGGAACTTGTCATCTCATCAAGGCACAGAGAAGATGAGCAAAGTTTTCCCAGGCAGAGGAACTAGCACAAACAGAGCCCCTGAGCCATGTACAGAGAAGGGCAGATTTGAGCTTATGTTTGAAAAGCAATGGCTAACGTGGGGCTGGAACTCATGTGACACATTAAAGAGACAGAAAGTTCTTGGTCTTTAAGAAACTGAATATTTGCATTCTCTTTATTGCCAACAGCTCCGTTTACTCTAGCTAATACGAATATCTACCTCACAGTTTAGAATACTGATTGGCATGCAGTAAGAGCCCAATGCAAAAATGCTTCTGTTCTTATTATTTCTGCAAGATCAAATGTTACTCATTGACAGCTGAAGGAAATGAAATGTTTTCTAGTTTTATGGAAGTGGGAGAACAGGGTCCTATGGAGATGTTGACTTCCAAAGGAGCTAGACTCTTAAGACAAGTGACGTACAGCTGCTCGGCAACTGAAAGGGCTGTCGCTTCCAATTTGTACCTCAAAACATGCAAAGTTTTGGGAGTTCCCTGGTGGTGTAGTGGCTTAAGGCTTCGGCGTTGGCGCTGTCAGCGCTGCGGCCTGGGTTCGATTCCCAGTCAGCAAAAAAAAAAACAGCAAAACAAACAAACAAACAAACAAAAAAAACATGCAAAGTTTCTACAAGTTATAGACTTTTGTGTTACTTTATTATAGTTGAGCCTCAGATGAGAAGCCTGGGCATACCAATGATCTACGATGACTATTTTCACTCTTTGTGCTTCCTGACTCAGCACAAAGCCTGGTGAGCAAGACAGTTAGGTTTTGGATAAACATACTCAACCACACTCTCTTGAGGTTTACTTTATACATTGCCAAGAGCCCATTATTCCAATTCTTAGCTTATGCTAGGACTAGAAATCCAAATCTGATTCTTCGAAAACATCTGTTCAGCCAGCTGTTCACTCCTCTTATAGTCAGTAGTCTTCCAAAGTGAAGCTCAACTTGCTCTTACGACTTCAAGATTGCTGCCTGAGGCTTCATAGTGCCCTCTGATGCCGCCAAATTTATCAGTATATTCATTCATTCATCATTCATTGATTCACTTGTAAATTATTCATTGAATTCATTATTTATTGAGCCCCTCAGATATGCTGCCATTCTGCTCAGAGCCAGATAAACCTGGTGAATAAAAGTGACCATGGTTCCTTTGCTAGCAAGGAAGTTTGCTTCAGATGTGTGGAAACAGGGCCTCAGATACCTGTGATGCCATCAAGGTGTGATTAAGGTAATTTGGGTCTCCATATCCACTTTCATGTTTATTACCTAGTTGCAGAAATTATACACCAGTTAGCATTTTGTAGAACTGGATCATTATTTCACACACACACACACACACACACACAGCGTGGAGGAGGAGAAAGAGAGAGAGAGAGAGAAGTCAAACAATTTTGCAAACTCATCTTAGAAAAAGTGCTACATACCTCATTGCTGAGTATCACTGTGGTCACCTTTGAAGCACTCCCCTTGGGAAACTATGCACTGACATCAGCACCTAGTCCACCCTTCAAAGCAATTTTGGAACTCTTTTTCTGGAATGGCCATCAGAGCTGCCATCGTCCCCAAACCTGACAATTGAATTCACAAATTTGTCACTGTGCACTTACATCGGCAGCACCACACAAACAATTTGGGAAGATTTCATAGCCTTGGCATACACACACACACACACACACACACACACACACACACACACAATTTATATATGAGGGCTGTCCGGAAAACATCCAGCCATAAATGCCTCTATTTTTTATATTACGTGGCTGGAAGATTTCTAGAGAGCCCTAGTATACATATATAATACATAGAAATATACATATACATGTACATCTTAATGCTGATGAAGTTTTCATTTACTTTGCTCTCAATGTTTAAGTCCTTAATGTTTTTCCATTATAAACATCTAAAATATTCATAAGTAAAATAGAGGGTATTAAAAGGAATGATTAAACTCTGCATGAAAGGAAAAGAAAAAATATCCCTGACCAAAATACGTAAAAATAATTCAATCAAAAATTTGTGACTTTATTTTACTAGAAACAAGTCATTATATTGCTCTGCATGAAGCTATCCAGAAATAATTCATTTATAATTAAACTGTAAAATGGCTAGGGCATCTATCTCAGCAATTTTTATTTAAATTTTAGCAATCATGTCAAGATTTTTACCCATGAGTTGGTGCTTTATCGCAATCTATGCCTATATGTTGCATTCTACGATGCTAGAAAAATGTTTTCTTCTGACCTATGTTTAGTTATTTTCTTTTTCTTAAACTATTTAATCAAATGTCTATCCAACTTGGATTCCTGTCAAGATGGAAGTCAGGGAGAACCAAATTTAAATGAAACATCAAAACGCTGCTTCTACAAATCTCAAAACCAAGTATTTAGAGCACTTCTCTGAAGTGTCTTACATGCTTCACTGTGATGTTTAATCATATCTCACTTGATCTGGGAATTAATCTGTCACTGTTAACTTAGAATAAGTCTATTCTTGACTGTTGACACCAAATGAAGGGAAACAATAGTAAAGATAGCTTTGTCGATCAAAAGATCACGTAGAACAGTCCCCATCTCCACCAGTGATTCCTCACCTATTTGATTACCAAAACGACTCGTAAACCTTTCTAAACAGAGTTGCGTTTGTGTAGACAATCAGAACATGCAGTTGTAGGTCTTAGACTTTTGATAGAACTCCTGTAGTAGTTTTTCCTTTTTTTTTTTTTTTCTTTCTCTCTTTAACCACCTTCAACCCTTATTTCTGGTAAGGCACTCTTTTCCTTCAAAACCATTCCACAAACACAATCCTGTCAACCCAATGGGAGCTGACTTCTCCTTGGACCTCAGATCTTCAGCCACAGTTGATTAGTTAAGGCAGAAACAACAGCTCAAGCTACACCCTGCCTCTGCAAATTAGTCCAACAATCATTAACTGACTCATGTTTGGCTTTTTCTGGGATATTTCAAAGCAGAACATGACAGAGCATGTCCTGCACTGATAGCAGAGGCTGTGGATGAGGATGTGAAGCTCAGTAAAGGTTGTGGCTCTGTGTTCGCATTAGTTTACTAGGACTGCCTACCAGTATACCACAGACTGAGTGACTTAAAACTTACATGTATTTTCTTACCATTCTGGAAGTTTGAAGTCCTAGGTCCAGATGTCAGCAGGATTGGTCTCTTTGGAGCCCATGACCTGGGCTTGTAGATAGCTGTCTTCTCCTTGTATTCCTGCATGCCCTTCCCTCTCTACATCTATGTCCAAATTTTCCCATCTTATAAGGACATCAGTCGTATCTTTTATTTTGGCTCACCGTAATTGTTTCATTTTAACTCAATTACCTCTTTAGAGGGCCTCCAAATACAGTCACATTCTGAGGTAATGGGCAATAGAACTTCAATGTATGAATTAGTGGGGGTATGTGATTTAGCCTATGACATCTATCTCTGCCTCTCTCTCCAAATTAGCTTAAGAATCATCAACTGATTCACGTTGGATCAATTTAATGCCCTTTCCAGGATATTTCAAACCAGAACATGACAGAGTATGCTCTCTACTGATAACAGAAGTTTTGATGGGGATGTGAGGTTCAAGAGGTGTTTTGCCTCTGTTTCCCCCCTGTGAAGTAAAAGCCTAGCTATAATACACTGAGGGAGATGTAAGCTGAGAGACCAGAGAACGGATCAAAGATGGATGAAGGAATATTGTCTCAGAAGTGTTAAATCGTTGGTTACCTTGTTCTTGAATACCGACTAGATCCATCATCTTCCACAGTTGGCTCCTTATGTCCTTCATTTGGATATATGGAGCCAATACATTTCAGTATCTTCAAACTATTTTGAGTTTAATTCTAACAATTTACATAGATAATTCAGATGTTCCTCCAGGTGTTAGGGTCACTGTTTTAAACCACTCTGGTCCCTGTCACTAAAGAAAATGTCAGATGCCATATCTAAATTCTAGATTTTGAGTTCTCCTTTATAGCCCTCTTGCACCTCTTTTACATTGTTTTGTTTTGTTTTGTTTTCACAAATCAATCTTATATGCCTGAAAGTTTCAAACTGGAAATGAAGCTCTATGCAAACCTGTGGTGGAAGATATTTAACCAGTTTCCATTCCCCACCCCTATTCCATTTCTAGTACGCACACTACTCGTGCTGTTTTTCTAGCCCTAACTCAGTTTGGTTCTATATAATCATCCTATATTGAGTAACCTAACCCTTTAAGCAACTTGAATTCTACTTTGACTTCAGGACCTGAGTTACTGCTCTATTGAATTGCCTAATGCCCGTTTTCATCCTTAGATATGGCCCTGTTTTTTAATTCTAACATTTGTCTTCCACATTTTTTCTGGAAATTTTTCAGAGTTCCCATCACCGTTTGTGATCTCCTACGTATCAACTGCCAACATGGTTGACTACCTGCCTACTTGACTAGTGAAACCAGTTGAAATCTCCTATCTTTTCTCTCTATTCCATTTTTAGGAGCCACAAGTAATGCCTGGCATAAAATTCTGGAAGTCTCCTCTTCCCTTATGTTGTCAAACTATTTTTTTTCGGACTCAGAGTACAGACTGGTTTTAACCCATCCCTAAGACTCTTCTTCTGCCTCCAGGCCATAGAGATTTTTTTCCCCCAGATTCTGCCCTAAGCTGAAGGGTGTTTCCAATTTTAGGTACACTGTTTTACCTCTCTTCCTTTTTGAGAATAATTGGCTATGCATTTTTAAATTCTCAGACATGTCGGTGCTGAAATAATAAAAGACAGGACACACACTTTCACAGATGGAGAAAATTGTCCTTGAATTCAACTGAAAGCTAAAATATCACTTCATGAAGTCGTCTGGGGAGCGCTAAGATATAAATAATTTATGTTGTGATTTTTCTTTTATCCCATTGTTGAAAATATCAAATTTATAAGATCTTATGTTGTTTAAACAATACAGAGTTGGATGTGGAAACACATTGACAATTATTTTTAAAGAATGCAAGAGTAAAAAAAATGCAGCAATGATGTTTTGTGGTCTGTTAAGGATGTCATCTGTGGGTAGGCTGGAAATCAAGCTTTCATCCCACTTGAAGAAGCAATGCTTTCTTACTTCATTCTGATAGGGATCTCTGTTTTCCTGGAGTCTCTCAGTCTTCTCATTACCGGGAATCTTGCATAGAGGATTCAGTCTCTTGTAAGATGATGCAGTATCTTGCAATCTAATATTTAGTACCTGAAGACTTGCTAGGGAAATACCAGAAAGTGTCCAGAACAGGGGGTCTCCTTTTACCTGTGCTAGATCTGATCCACTTAAAGAGTACACTTTTAGTTGCATATTTTTTTCTTATGGGTCCTTTAATATAATTGTAGGGACCCAAGTATGTAGATACAAACAGTCTCTTTACTCTCAATGCTCACAGATTTGTAGGGAAGACAACTAAAGAAGTCTTTGCAAAGCAAGGTGCTAAC
This sequence comes from Lyroderma lyra, assembly GCA_004026885.1. Classification (NCBI taxonomy): domain Eukaryota; kingdom Metazoa; phylum Chordata; class Mammalia; order Chiroptera; family Megadermatidae; genus Lyroderma; species Lyroderma lyra. The sequence goes on along the minus strand of PVJL010000151.1, from coordinate 493,671 downwards.
TAAAGCAAATAGTACTTTCTGATTGCCAATAGTGCCCTACAGACTGAGCAGCGCTCTGTCTTTATTGGTTACAAGGAGAGAGGTTATGGCTGTCACAGTGGCCCAGGTTTCTCAGAGCAAATGAAGCCTAATGGCATGATTTTAAGGATGATAAGTGAAGGACATTGGTGAGATAAAGTATTCCAAGCAAAAGCAATTGTGTGGCTGAGTGCTGACTCCTGATTCATATTGGTTTGTTCAGGAAACCATGAGCAGTCTTTGGCTAAGGACTACCGTATGAGGTGTAGCAGTGCTTTGAGGTAGGTTGGGGTTAAGTTATAAGACATAAATCTGGAGATTCGTCTTGGAAAAGAAAAAAAAAAGTCAGATCATAAAGAACTTGGTTGGAACTCAGAATTTAGCCATAAAGCATTTATGGACTAGTGAGGGGACTTAAGCAACAGAGTGCGAACACTTTAGATTTCTTTTTAAGAGAAATCACTGTGGGGATCTCAGTGAAGTCTTCAGCTGATGACGAGTGGCCCAAGCAAATTGTGAGTTCAAGTTAACCCACTAAGAACTTAAATTAAATGTCACGTAAATAATAGAACAATAGCGTTCGTGGTGGTTTTATCTTTAAAATAAAAGTAGCATTACAAAAATAAGTTTATTTTGTCTTATGGGAAACCACACTCAGGTTTTGTTTGTAAGCTATGTGGTAATTTTATTAACAAACACTAGATATCATAATACTTTATCTCATAAAATTATAACATATTCTGGGTCCTGAAATTTATATGTAACTTTAATGTCATTAACTTTAAAAGAGTCAGATTTGTTAGTTTATTTTTTCCAAGATAGTTGTCTTAATTTCTTGATAGTCACACCATTTTTTGCCCTAATTAATTATATCTTCCAAAATTGCTAAATGGCTTAAGCCATCCAATTCTTACTTGAAATGGCTTTATGTACGATTCACAGTCCCACTGTTTAGCCACACAAAACTTTTGTTAAATTAGAAAAAAAGAAAAGAAAGGAGGAAAGCACCCCTTTCTAAAGACAAAATTTCCATAACAAATGCAAAATTCGGACAATCCTACGGAGAATGCCATCCAAACAGTTGTGCAGTAAGTACACAACCTGCCCAGCTCTTCTACTTGTCTCGGTATTGGAGACCTTCAAGAATGCTTTCGTCTGTTCTATTAAATCTTCCTTCTTTTGTAAGACAAGCCGGATAATTTTGTAATCAATTTGCATAGTCAGATGTTTGCAACTGTTGCTAAACATGGAACAACAAACTCTTCAAAGAAGACAATCTAAAGTAGAGAGAAAGACACCAGTTTTAGGCAGATAATAAGACTGAGGAGCAATAATTTGGTGGTTGGTTGACCAATTAATGTCTTCGGATGACTTTTGCTTCCTTACACAACCTCTTTCTTAAGTATGGGGAGCTAGACAGTGTACACGCATGCAATGAAGAGAGTCCGAGGTAGGAGTGTGGAGAGACAGGGGCATACTGGAAACAAAACACAACCAAATAAGATGTGTAGAATATACAACCCATACGAGTTGTTATTTGCCAAATACAATAAATGGCTTCCATTTCCTTTGGGCAACTTTGAATGAATTGTTAAATAAGGAAAATAAATATCATCATCATAAATGCTACAGTTGCTGAGAAAGGCTAAGATGCAGGATACAGCTTTGTGTGAAAACCGAGAACAGGCAAACCGGCCTTTTCGGTCACAAGGGACCCTGGGTCAGAGGAGGCCAATGTCCCCACACTGGGGAGCTGCCCAGGTGTAATGCATGCCGTGGGGAAAGCAGAGAACAACCACTCCCCGTGGGTGTCCGCTCTCAGGAGGCTCAGGGAGTTCCTAATTCATTGAGAGAGAGTAAGCAAGAACAGGAGCGAATTCAGGCAGAAGATCAGATGGCAACGTCAGCACGGACAGCTGTTTGGTGTGAGAGCACGTAGACGTGTCATCACTATTCTGCATGACTAACACTTCCCAGACTGTCAGAGCAGATCTGTGCAGCAAATCTGCTGACCCTCCCAGAGGGGCCTTGCAGAGTTTGGCCAGGAGAACCGCGGCTCCCTATGGCCCATGTCGAGGGCACATGGCCCGGGCATTTGCATAGGGCTGCGACAGTCAGAGGGTTATTTACTGATCTGTGGCCACAGCGTTGAAATTCTTAATCATTTCACCTTGGAATGTGCACCTGGCTCTTGCTCTCTCCCCACCTCCCTGAGGAAAGACTTCGATTCTTGGGTCCCTGGCTCTCCAGGTCATCCGGCCTTCCCTTCCCCACCCCTGCCCAATCCCTTCTCCCCTCTGCTTCCCCAAACTCCCCCTCTCAAGCCTGGGGGCCTGGGCTTAGGCACAGGGAGGGAGGGTCTGGGTCATCCTGGGATGGGGAATGGCAGTGGCCACCTCCGCACAGGGCTGGGAGTGTCTAGCCAGCGTTTGGGGGGGTGGGGGTGGGGGCAGTCCTCTTACCCACTTGTGATCCTGACGTGGGGTATGTCCCAATGTGAAGGCTGCAACCACTTGGTTGTCACCCCTGGATATAGTTTGGAAAGATGGGTGACAGGCCTCCGGAAGGGGAGATTCACCACACTCTTTCCCCACCTAACTCAACAGTCCTGCAGCTGTGGGAAGGGGGTGCCCGTGTGCTGCTGTGTGTGCATCACGGAGTCACAGGGCTGGGCCAGGCCCCTGGGAGCCTGGGAGGGTGTACACTGACCCCCTTTATCCCCAGTACCTGGGGAAGTGCGTTATTAATTAAACAGCAGATAACGGACACCACGACGGGTTCAGAAAAAGGCCCACAGGAGGGAGATGTTTTAGATCCTGGTAGCTTTAATAGCCTATTTTTACCTTTTCTTTAAACAAGAGGTCCTACCTGTTCATGTTGAACTTGGTCCTGCGTATCACGTAGCAGACACCCGTAATAGTCAACACGCGTCAAGCCACACACCGTGTGTTCCTTCTGTGACCCCCCGTTTGAGCGGTCCCCGCGTGAGCGCGGAGGCAGCAGAGCAGGGCCCCGGGCATTACCCGCGGGCAGGTCCTGCCCCCGCGCTCGGACCGAGGCTTGTTCTAGAGAAATGGCATGCAAGGCTGGCGTAGGGGCGGGGACTACACTTAGTGCTCTGAAGCACCCCATGTAGATGCCCTTAGACCTGGCGATGTGGAAAGATCTCATCCAGAAGCACTTCTATAAAATCTTTTGCAAAATTTAATTTAGACGCAGTGGGCGCATCTGTTTCACACTTAGGGCACAAAGACAACGATGAACAAAGCGTTTCCTTCTGGCCAGCCCTGATTCAAGCAGTGTGTGCCCAACAGGTCACCAGCACCAGAGCTAGAGCCCACCCCTAAGCAGTTGGCAAGGGTGTGTGTGAGTGCAGGGGGTAGGTCAAGGAGGCCGTGGTCTGGTCAGAGACCCATAGCAGCCAGAGGGCTGAAGCGTCGGGCACAGTCCCTTTTCCTTGTCCACTCTGTAATTCTGGGATGGGGTAAGTCGTTTGCAGTCGCCTGACTTCACTGAGGAAAGAGGCAGGTTGCGTGTTCAGAGTCTGGCCTCGGGGAGCATGTCGGAGTTTTTGTTTCTGCAGCAGTTGGCATGGTTGTAGGGACGAACCGCTCTGCTGGGGACCTTGAGAATTACCTGGAGAACAAAAGCCACGGTGGAAAAGAGAGGAGCTGAGGGCTGTTTGGACATTCCTGTGAAGATGACTTGGGGGCTCCTCCTGCCTGCAGCTCACCCATTACTCATTCCTAAGTGATGGACCCGGAATCCCGCACTCTGGTGCTCTCTGGCCTTCTTCCTCTTCTATTCCAAGGCATTGGCCACGTTTCCTCTTTCCTGATTTAACTAGCAGGTCAGCCTTTGGGAAAATGGTGTTAAAGAGAGAAATCTGTAAAATGACGTATCATTTGGTGTGATTTTACATCTTTTAAGAGGTCTTGGAAACAGCAGCCTATCTGTCCCTAGTGTTTAACCCAATTCTCCAAGCAACAAAGTTGCAGATACAAACCACTAACACTCTTCGAATGGCTCTCTCTCAAAAGAGCAGCAGGGACTGGATTCCTTGGCCAGGCCAAGGAGAGAAAAAGTGCCATAGCACTCAGCAGGGCCATTCGACTTTCACCAGCTGAGACAGAGTTAAGCCTTTAGAATTGTTGCCCCCTGAAGGAAAATAAAACACAGGGTGAGGGAATTAAGACGATCTTGCATCATTAAGCAGTCATGTGCATTACTGAGACATGTTGCTTTCTTATTGGGGCTATTAAGTATCACTTTGAATAATGGCTCCAGAGAGCTAAATGCCAGAACAAAGGCAAAAGGAAATGTGAAAATATCAGGAATTAAAAAGTCAGAACTGGGAAGAATAGATGTTTCCTGCAATAAACTTGAAAAAGTCATATTCATGCTCACATGTATGTACATAAAAGACATATTTAAAGCCTAGGACAGAATCGTCTCTCTTCTAAAACCGGCTCTGTAATCTAATGATTCTCTCCAGCTTTTAGGAACCCTTTTTGTGTTCCGTAATAATTTATATCAATGTGGTCAACTTTTATTTTAATCAAATGTAGAGGTGTGTACTCATCATAATAAAACACACTCTGAAGGATTGGCCTTGGAAATTTTTGCACTTAGCTGGGAGTAGATGTTTCCTTTTCAAATTGAAGGGGGAGAGATTGATATATTAAAGTTTTTGTAGCAGAGCAAAAACAAGAGTGGTGCTGACAAAGCACTATAGTTTGTCAAATGTCTCATGTTTCCATTAGGTGGGAATTGGCTCATGTGTTAGGACTTGCAGTGGGTGTGGGTGTAAATTATATATCTTGTTTAAGACAAAAGCCTATTATTTTATGAAAGCCCATGTCTTGGATTAAGAGCTAGTTCTGGCTCTTTAGTTTAGAGAATGAATTAATTAGCTAAATGAAGAGGAATGTGTTGTATATTAATGTCATTCAGCTCTTCCCAAAGACCTTTGGTGACCAGAACACAGGCGTATGCTAATGCAAACATGAAAGGACTCGCTGCCCAGGGGGATCCTATGTAGTACCACATTTTGCCTAAATCGTAAGTTAATGACACTGTTGTAAATAGGTTGGAAGTTTTGAGGAAAAAAAATGTAATTTGATGAGAGATCCTTTGGTGCCATCAATCAGATAACACTTTGGTTACCCAAGTGCTACTAACGAGGGGTAGGCTAGAAACACATGAGAGACCAGGATCTAACATCTTTACAAACCAGGCTATCTTTTGAGAAGGTTAATAAGGGAGAAATAGTTCAGAAGTCATTCTAGAAACCTTTATTTATGTGAATTGCAGACATTAAAGGTCACAAAATGCAAGTGTGCTGCCTAGGATCGCACATACGATGAAATCTTCGTCAAGGTGTGGTTAGGTAAAGTTGGAGTGAATCATTGCTGGGTCTTAACATTGGGAGTCCCCTGGGTGAAATCTGAAACTGGCCCCCATACACGGAAGGCAAGGACAGACCATGAAAGAGGCAGGTCACCCCAGACTGGTAGGTGGCAGGTGTAATAAGGTGGAGAACTTACACGTGGGGCTTGTCTTGAGCAGCCAAGACGAAGAGATCTCCATGTTTACCGTCAAATCTTAAATGTTTCTGTAAAGGCCTTACTTGGGGTCAGTCACAGATCCAGTCCAACTAACTTTAACAACACACTGCTCTCTCAAGCCTGCATCCTTGAACACGCTCACGCTGTGGAAATGGTGGGCAGAGCACACATCCAAAGGCAGGAGACGGGCTGAGGAGTCTCCGATTGCCTGGGTCCAGCTCCTTTGTGGCTCAACCAGCCGTCACATCTTCTCTGTGACCTCTTCCAATCCTTGCCTGTCGTTTTCTAAACACTCCTCAAGTTTGCTCTTCTTTATCACGGCCTCACCGACTGATCAAAACTGTAGCTTTGATGGAAAAGAAAAGAGAAACATTTGGTCTAGATGGTGGTTTCTTGTGATTTAAGGAGAATCTGGAGTCATATTTATATTCGTACCACAGGCTCGTTGAACCTGATGACTTTCATAGATACACTTCTCTTTTCCCACCTCATGGCTATACTACTGCTACTACTGCTGCTGCTATCACTAGGAAAAAAGGAGAGAAAGCGAGAAGAAACAATTATCCTTTACGTTACGAGAATCAGAAAAAGATATCTTGAAATTATCAATTAGTCTAGAAAGCAAGGTTTAATTACAAGACAATTAGGCAGCCATGGGTACCTCCCCAAAACCCTCCAAAAAATTGGAAAATTTAAAAAGTACACATTTTTCTCCATAGGGTTGGTTTTTCTCTTTGGTTGAAGTTGAGAAAAAGTCTTAACATAAAAGAAGGTCCACAAAATACACAATGTTTTGACACTATGTGGGGTAGGGAGTGTTACTAGAAAAAACATTTTTGATTATTAAAGTGTCGTAGTCTTAAAATTCTTTCATTGAGAGATCAGAGAAATTTCAAATGTCTGAGAAATTCTATTAAGGGGAAAGAGTGCCTGAACCATTTTTACCAAGAAATTGTCTAGTATTTCGGACATTTGTGTCAGTTTCACAAATAAGAAATTGAAAATGATACATCTGCTATTGTAAAAATTCAAATTGTATTGTTAGGTAGTTTTTTAACTTTAAAACTTTACCTATATGTCCGTGATTTACTTGGATCAGAAACCATTAGTCCCTTTAGTTCAATATAGTCAAATGGAACATCATTGAGGAAATTAAAACCTTGCTTCTGCTTCATTGCACAAATCAAAATATCAGGTTTTAGAGTCAAATTCAGTCTCCTTAAGGCTGTTTATATTAATAGATTAATGCTTTGTTCACTTTGACTGAGCTCTTTGCCACAGAATTATTTCTATACCCTCAGGCAATTGACAGAAATACTTAAACAAATCTCTTTCCCTGAGACAGTTATCTTATTACAACAAGTATCCATCTTCCTCTCTTCTGTTGTCTGAGGCCGATTGACTTCATGTGACATTTTGGCTGCTTTGTATTATTTTCATGTATTTTTCTGTTACAACCAACTGGATATTAAGAAAGGTACCTAGCTATGAGCACTGACAATCACACCTTGAAAAACAGTTTGGGGTGCAAGTTGAATTGATTTTGAGCCATCCGGGGACTCAGGTCAGATGTCTACCTTCTGTCTATTGCTTGTTCTCCATTCCCCAGGGACAGATCAAGTCCCTCATGTACGTGGTGAACCATGCAACATTAGAGCTTAGCAAGGAGGAGAAAAGGTAATTTCCTTTTCTTTGAGTCCAGCTGCCACTCGACATATTCTTTAAAACAAGAGGATTGATAGTCCATGCAATTTTAATTTGGGCTAATATGCATTTTTAATAAAACTATAGATGCTATTCTTCTTCACACCTGTTCAACTCTGTAGTGTCACTCGCTGCTCAGGTTTTGTTGCTCATATTTGTTGTGGGAAAAACCTGTTATAAAATGTGCAGAAGAATGTTGGCCTTTCAAATTTTTTCTCTTCTGCTGCATAAACCAAATCCTAAAATTATTAATTCTCTGCAGATTGCACACCTCTGTTTCTCATAAGGGTTTTGAAAGTCTTCCTTGTTTGAAACATGGCCAGCTCAGTTTTTAAAGTTTTAATCGTGAAGAATTTAGAACAGACAGGAAGTTTTCCTTATGGGGAAGGCAGAAAGTTTATAGTAGTTGTCAGATTGGGCACTGCAGGCAGGCGTCTTCCCAGGGCAGAGCCCGAAGAATGTGTTAAAGCTTTAAATAGTATCTACGTCAGAAAAAATAAAAGCAGCCTTCCATTGAGGCCAGCTTGCTATGGATTTATAGATCCATTGTCTCCACTGAGTGACGGCTGCTTCCCCATCTTTGGATCATGACTTGGTTTTTTGGTTTCCTAGGAGGTGGTGACTCTCAGCTGCTACACCCTTCCTAGCTCTGGTTGGCTTCGTCTGCCTCTCATGCTTGCTTTTGACCTCTGACTTCTAAGGCACCTTCCCTCAAGTCACTCTCCATAGCACTGTCTGTTATTCTCAGTCTCTACCTTAGCTCTACCAACACTGACCATAAACTCTATTTCTCCCAGTTCAGCACTGGGGGAAGAATTAGATATTGGCAGTAGTTCTCAGTAAGTGGTGTCAGATTAATTTGTAGCTCACAAGGGCCGCTACTCACTTCAAACCCTGCTTCCTTAGACTTTTAGTATTTGTACTATTTTTAAATTTACTCTCCTAAGTAGTGAGTTTAAACAACATGTCATAGTGGACCCCATAGAATGTCTGCCTTCAAGGACCATGAGGTTGAAAAGTTAAGAGAAGTGAGAACCAAGATCACCTGCCACCAAACAGCTTGACTATGGGCACCATCATCTTCCTGTATATTGCCTGAGCCATGTTAATTCAACAGAACACCCAGAAAAATTTTCCCTTGTCCCTTCTCAAGGTGCCACCAAACAGGCAGGTGAGTTTCTTGGCCTTCTACCTCTCTCTGGAAGGTTCAGTTTAAGTCCAGCAGAACAATACAATTCCTGCCATTCTCTTTGGACAGTCATATCAGGCTGGAAACTATTTTGTAGTAAGAACCATTGGCAGTCTCAGTATTCTGCCCACTTTCTGGTTTTCAGTTATTTCTAGACCTTTGGGATATGATCTAATCAGAATGCCACCAAAAAAAAACAATAATAGTGTTTTTGGTCACAGATGAATTACCAAAAAAAAAAAATGATAAGTGCATTGATGAGATAAATTCAGGTGATGTTTATGTAATAAGAAACAAATAGCACCTTTCTTGTTTTTACACAAATATTTTCTGTGTGCTGACTCTCAAGACTGCCATGTGCCCGTGAGAGCTGGCTCTTGGAGAGCTCTGGAGATCTGGAAGACAATTTGTTTGTTAACTCTTAATTGAAACTATTTGTTGTGTGTTTTCTTTCAAGTCCAGTATATGACCCGAGATCAATAAACAGGACAAAATTTTAGCTATTTCATCTTTGAAAAAAGGAAAAAAGAAGAAGAAAAAAATAAAAAGAAAAGAAAGAAAAGAGCATGGGGGCTGGAAGACCTCTGGAACCTCGGCCGGGCCACTTAACTCTGTTACCAGTAAATACCACCTCCAGACACTGGATAATAATAGCTTCTGGATTTGAGGTTTTGTTGTTGTAAGAGTTGACACATTAAGTCTTTCGCCTGACAACAGTACTCGGGATTAAGTGCTAATGTGCACACACCAGTCACGTGGTTAAAAAACACCACCCGACAAGCCACGGATATATTCGAAAGGAAATTCATTTTTGTTCTGCAAGTTGCACTCTGTACCAGAAACTGGGAAAAAAACAAACCTCCGCAATTTGCGACACTTGGAGAGAAGCATGAAACCTCGCGAGAACGGAGAAACCTCGCGAGAACGGAGGAACCTCACGAGAACGGAGGAACCTCGCGAGAAGAGAAGGGGCCAATGCTTCCCTTAATCGCCACACTAAAGAGCATGAGACTTCGCGCGAGAAGAGAGAAAACCCGCAGACACGCCTGGGGAAAAGACAGCCTTCCGGAGCGGCGGGAAGATGGCGGAGGAGCCGTACAGCAGGCACGCAAGCGATGGGCATGCAGAACTCCAGTGTGCGTTTTGCAAGCACGGTCGCGAAAGGCGCTGCAGCAGTTCGTGGAGGTACCGACTGCAGTACCAGATCGCCTGACAACCTGTGTCAGAGACGAGTTAGACACCACTAACTGCATGGCAGCACCTAACTTTACTCTTGTGCTTCAGGGAGCTCCTGAAATCGGATTTAATTTGATCAAGAGATTAACTATTCTTGTGAGCAAATCAGCCTGCATCTTAGGATTATAGGTTGCTTATCTGGGCATAAAATCAGTTATCAAACAGCTATTTATTTTATAAGACTGTAGCAAGATCCTCACCTCTCTGTGCCCACCAGTCTTGAACTATTTTAACATGAACTGTCTAGTACCAATCAGTTCTCTGACTTGAAAAATCCACCTTAAACCACTTACACCCAGATTCCAAAACCCCTTACGTAGCTGCTCCTCACCTCCTTCTGAGACACAAGACTCTAAAGTTGGTGCTCTTTCTTACTGAAGTATGCTGATAACCTTGACTTTACTTAATCAACAGGTTATTCTGGCGGTTCTCTGGCAGGAGTGCACAGTCAGCGGGCGGATCCAGGTAATTTTCTTAAACTGAGGTGAGTACTAAAATACTGATCAAAGAAAAGCAAACTCTGGAGGAACAGAGAAGGGGTCCCTGGCATGGCCCTGGGGAAAGTTCTGCCTAGAGACCTGTATACTCCAGTGAGGTAAAGGAGAGAATGGGATGGGAGTGGGCCCAGAGGGGGAAAGGGTGCTAAGAAGCAGTGCATGACAAGAGCAGTCAGTGATTGAGGGAGGTGAGGATGCAAGATGGGTTTCTGGGACAGTAGTGGCTCAGGGTGGCTGAGGCACAGAGCAGGAGATGGTAGGTGGCAGGAAATGAGTGGAAGAATTGAGCAGGACCCAGTAGGGTTGTTGGACTAGTGGCTAGACTACTTAGGAATATTGAGGCTGAAATGACACTTAAATTACTCAACAATTTTCACTTATAACAGATAAAACCCAGATTTTGGTGCTGACAGTGGTGATGACTAAAGCAGGCATGTGCAACCTGTGCTCCAGAATGGCTTTGAACGTGGCCCAACACAAATTCTTAAAACATTATGAGATTGCTTTGTGACCTTTTTGTAGCTCATCAGCTTTCGTTAGTGTATTTTATGTGTGGCCCAAGACACTTCTTCCAATATGGCCCCGGAAAGCCCAAAGTTTGGACATCACTGGACTAATGGGAGTAAGAGAAGGGTTTCAAGAGTACTGATAGTGTATACCTGTGCTCTGATTATATGACTGTGTTCAGTTTATGGAAATTCTTTCAGTAATACCCTTTTGACCAGTGCATCACACTTCAACCAGAAACATAAAGAAAGGAAAAGAGTGTGAGTGACAGAGAGAAAGAGAGGGAGGGAGAGAATGAATGAATATGAATTATTCCTGTTCACAAATAACTATTAGTAGGCTGATCCAATGCACCTTTAAATTTCGATGCCAGGTGGGGAGAATGCAAGTACTCTAAGTAAGTTCACAATATTATTGAAATGACTCTCTGGCAAAATGTGTTTGGCTTTGTTTACATTAATGGGACTTGGGAGTTTTGGTGCATGTTGGCAATGTTGATGTTCCGCTACATTCACCATAGGCAAAGCATGCTTGTCTTTAAACCGTGAAATATATTCACAAAGAAGCCTTAAAAAGTGCTTGCCATTCAGTAGATTTGCACAAAAAACTGTGTTACAAAACTGTTGGAGTCAATGTAATTGTACAAGAAATAGGAGAGAACTATAGACATGTTGTAGAAACTAGAAATGATGTCCAAAACTTATTATTAGTGAAAAATCAACTATGTTAGTTTCCCAGGATTGTGCTAAATTATCTTGTTTGAGTACATCTGCCTAGTTAGCAGGAAGTCTACAAGAATTACGTTAGATTTTCTGGAAAAGCTTCACCTAAAAAAAAATAATATTTCTATTATACTTTAGTGAGAAAAAATGAACATATTAGGGCCCTTTGGTTGCTCAGTGACAAAAATTCAACTCAGCCAGGCTTAACCAACAGTGGAATTTACTGGCCCTTGTTGTAAATCAAGGTGAAGTGAGACTTCAGGACTCAGCAAATGTCTATTACAGTACCGTATTATTTAGGCCCAATCTGCATAATTAATCAAAAGAGTACCTCATTGCAGTTGTATCTCAAAGATTTGTAGTGCTGTTTTCTTAAAACTTTTAATTCATGTTATAGTAATTAAAACTTAGCCATCTTCTCTTTCCCTTCAACTTCTCTACATAAAGTAATGCCTGTGCTGGGAATATGTCAGTCTATTTTTCTCAGCTTACTTGGGAGGTTTCTGTGCCCTTTTTGCTGTCATGAAATTTTGACTAAGCTGGAGCTCCAGCTCTGGGGTTAGCCTGTCTATGTGTACCAGTCAGCTATGTGCCTACACCTGGAGCTAATCTTTCCCTGTTGTCCCTATTTCTGCAAGCATTTTCTTCTGTTACCTCCCCTTCAGAGACAATGGCTTACTATTTTCAAAGAGTTTAGGTATTAACAGGGAAAAATGTCTATAAGTAGTTTCCACTGCTTTTTTTTACAGAAAGCTCTGAGGCAAGGGAGTACAAAATTGGCTTTCTGGTTGTGATGGATGACGAGAAAAAATGCAAAGCTTAACGCAGATAAACAGTTCAAATACAATCTCGCTACTGCATTATTCAGGAATGTTTATGATAAGAAGTTCAACATTTGCCAACAAAGCATTTGTAAACACGGAAAAGAGCACACAATTCCTAGTTTAGAAATATCTGTGTTTGGTATAGAGACTGCTTCTTGTTCCAATCTTCAGATATAAGCAGAATAAAACGTGTGTGTGAGTGTGTGTATAATAAAACGTGTGCGTGCGTGTGTGTGTGTGTGTGTATAATAAAACGTGTGCGTGCATGTGTGTGTGGGTGTATAATAAAACATGTGCGTGTGTGTGTGTGTGTGTGTGTATACACACACACATATATGTTCTAAGACTGCACATTTAACTACACTGTTAAAGATGGATTGAAATAAACGTTGGCAAGTAATTACACTATAAGTCAACAAGCCAATTTTTCTTTCCCTGAATAGAATCTGAGCCCTGTTAAAAATTTAGTACACACTTTGAACCCATTCTGTTTAGAAATGAGATAGAACTTAGTCAAATTCTAGCTTGCTTGATTTGTATCAGCAAAGAAATGTGGAGAAGGTATATGTAAAAATCTTTTTGCTTAACACAGGGTCCGGCCCCAGAGAACGGAGATAGTTTGTCTCCCTCTGTAATATCATTTGTCTAACTCAAATATTAAGGTTGGCAACAGGATGTCACTATACTAATAATCTTAAAATGTCTAGCGAAGAAGTAATTCTATTTTACTGATTTATACTACTTAAAAAGGGCGTTACTTCTGCCGCACCCCGTATATAACTTCAACACCAACAGGGGAAAATATGTAATGAAGTGATTTTTAAGATTTTACTTAAGCTGCTAAAGCTTATTTGAGAAGAACAGAAATATGAAGGGTTTCCTTCCTGTTATTCAGCAAAATAATGGACTTCATTTGAATGTGGCCACATGTTGGTGGGCCTGAGACTACCTAAAACATAGCACTTAGAAATACACTGTTTAGTACCTTCTCCTTTGAGAATTCAATCATATTCTACTGACATACCTGATCATAGTTTTTATCAATAAAAAGAAATAGCAACCATTTTCAGGTTGGTTTCTGAGGTTTTTTGTTGTTGTTGACTTTGTTAAAATCGTGGTTAGTGATTTTGTTGTGGTCCTTTATTTTAATGTTTTCCATCACCTTGAATGAATGACAGTCCTTTCACACCATTTCTTATCTGTCAGGATGAGGGAGTGTTATGGATGGACAGACCTATGTAAATGTAATACATTATGGAAAGAAATCATTGTCATTATAACAATTTTTTTCCCAAATTCCCATATATAAAATGGGTGTCTAACTAGTTTTCTACTAACCATTTAATTTTCCCCAATGATTTTAATCATATAAGATGATATTTTTTCATTCATTTACTTCTTCATCTGCTAATCCATTTAATGACTATTTCTGAGTATTTATTGCCTACTAGAAAGGGTGCCAAACACCAGGAATATCACTGTGAACAAAACAAACAGTCTAACTTTTTTCCATAAAATTGACCATGTTATGTGTAAAAGGTTGGGAGGAGGTTGTCACACAGAGGGATTGTGTGGGTGGTGACAGGCCTCAAGCAATTCCATAAATGAAAGATGTAATTCTAAGCTATAAAAATGCTAGAAAGAAATATACATAGCATAATGGGAGATAAACTTTGTATGGCTGGAGAAGTGACATTTAAACAACTCCTGGAGGATGAGGAAGAGTTCACTGGGTGAAGTGTTGGAGGAGGAGCATTGTAAACAAAAGCGGCATATGTGAAGGCCGTGAGATAGGAAAGAATACAAAGTGTTCTAAGTTCTGAGAGAAAATGAATAGAGTTGGAGCTTGGATTCCAACAGACAAAATAGAGGGAGTCATTGAAGAGAGAGGTAGGCAGCCCTGGCGTGCCTGCAGTGGCTTTGAGATTTTTCTAAACCCTGAAAGCCATTTCAGTACTTTCAACAAGATAAGAGTGGCATGATCTAATCTGCATTTTGAAAAGGGCCCCTGTGACTGCACTGCAGTGTGAAAAATGGGCCTAGAGGCAAGGGAGTGAAGTAAGGCAGCTGGTTGGTTGTCTACCAATTGCCTGGAACAGCGGTGTCCAACCTGTTAACTTCCTGGGCCACATCAGAAGGGTTGTCCTGGGCCACACATAAAATATACTCAGACCGATGATAGCCGATGAGCTAAAAAAAAAAAAAAAAGTTTGTAAAAAAAGTCTCATATTGTTTTAAGAATTTGTGTTGGGCCACATTCAAAGCTGTCCTGGGCTGCAGGTTGGATGTGCCTGGCCTAGAAGAATGGTGGCAGGGAGAGAGACTGTTATAGTCAATTTTGTGTGTCAGCTTGGCTAGGTCCAGGCACTGTTATAGGTGTTCTTGTAAAGAGAAGTGTGTGTGTGTGTGTGTGTGTGTGTGTGTGTGTGTGTGTGTGAGAGAGAGAGAGAGAGAGAGAGATTAATATTTCAATCAGTCCAATTTGAGTAATGCAGATAGATTACCCTCCATAATGTAGGTAGGTCTCATCCAATCAGGTGAGGAACTTAAAAGGAAAAAGAGTGACCTCTCTGAAGGAAGAGGGAATTTTGCCACCAGAGTGACTTTGGACTTGAGCTATATCAGCTCTTCCTTGGTTGCCAGGCTTCTGGCCTACACTACAGATTTTGGACTTGCTGGCCCCACAATCATGTGAGCCAATTCCTTAAAATAAGTCCATATCTTTCTGTCTCTCCTCCTCCTCTTCCTTCCTTCCCCTCCCTCCCTGCATCCCTCCCTTTCTCTCTTCTTCCTTCACTTGCATAGCATGCTTGCACGAGCACACGCGCGCGCGCGCACACACACACACACACACACACACAGTTCTGTTTCTCAGAAAATGCTGAATACTAATATGCAGACCAAATGACAAAGATAAAAAACTGAATGGATTCTTTTTGTTGTTGGAGGTTCCTTAGGAATTAAGGTTTGGTGGATTGAATATAGGGTCTTAAGGACAGTGAGATGCTTATAACTCCCAGGTTTTGCGCATGAGCACCTGGGTCCATGGAATTCTCCTGTAAGGACCAAAAGAGCCCTAGAAGAGGTAGAGAATTGGGGAAAGCAAACCTAGAATTCACTTTAAGACATAGCGCATCCCAGACACATGTAAGTTTTCCAAAAGAGATCTAAGTATGAAGTTGAGTGTTCCAGAGACCTAGAAGGGGTGGGTCTTAGGTTGAGAAAAGAGTTTGGTGTCATCTGCATCGATAGGATGCTTACAGCTTACAGCTAGGAGAGCAGAATGGGGTAAAAAAAGAAAGGCAAAGAGCATCCAGGACTGTCATACACAACCAACATTTAGGATTCTGGTAGAGGAGGAGGAAGACAAGGCAGATCAGATGAAACAGGTCTGTTCTTTGATTACCATTTTTTTGAACGTATGAAACAGAAGTAGAATTTAAGCCAGCGGTTACAAACTCGAATTCATGTCAGGGACAGACAGATGAAGCAGCACATTGCAACACAGTAAGTGCTTGGCTGCTTTTATTGTTATCTACCTAGTTTCAGGGTGGATTAAAATGATTTGATATAACAGAGCAAAAATATGTACGAGAGGGGACCCAAAACACCCTGGAATTGATTTATTAAAAGTTGTGTATTTATTCTTACGTGTTTGAACTTCATTCACCTTCAAAGTACTTCCTGTTCGATACAATACGCCTGTCAAGACACTTTTTCCACTGCTCAAAACAGATTTTGAACTCATCAGTTTTGATACCTTTTAGTGCTTCTGTGTTTTTTTGTTTCACCTCTTCCACATTTTCAAAATGTTTTTCTTTGCGGACTTTTTTCATCTAGGGAAACAAAAAAATAGTGGCTCGGGGTGAGCCCCCATAGATACAGAGGGTGGGGTGTGGAAGTCATGCCATTTTTGGTCAAAAACTACTGATCACTCAGCACGGTGTACATCACCATCATGAAGTGGACAGATGCATTGAGTCTCCAAAAAAATTCACTGAAGCCAAATGCGGCCTCTCCCAACAATGCCAACTGGTACCCTGATGTAGATGGGTTCCGAGACCACTCACCTAGTGGGGGAAGCCTGTGCTACGAGGGGCCTGCCCTCTAGAAGCTAATTCTGGTTTTTTGGGGAGGTCTCCTCTCATTGTCTATGAGTCTTATATTTTTCTGGCTGTGAGTTTGAGACCTCAGATTTAAGTCAGTGCCAAAGGTTTTCTTTTAACTTCCGTTATGAGGTTTGTTCCAAATTTATTAAAGATAAGATGGCAGTTGGGTCACATTTAAAGACTGGTTTTTACAATGAGTGTATTTGAGTAGAAACTGCATACCATTTGTATTCAATCATTTCTTTACTTCTATCAAATAATATGACTTCAAAGAATTTCTCTTTTTCCTCTTACCAACCTTTTGGTGACTTGCACATTGATATGCAAATGTGAACTTTCTTCCCAGTTTCTATAGCACATCATACAAGTAAAGGTATTTATATCTTAATAATGTATGGTATAATAACCCTGAATACATTTTGATCTTTGAATTTTAATTATGTTGGTGATATTTACTTTGATGTGAATGTGTTTTTCTCAAGAAGACCTAGGTTTAGAATAAGTAGTCAATTTAGTAAAATAGCCTTTTCATCATTTTTTATTATTTATTGAGTTCCTGCAGTGTTCAGGGTATTTCAACTTATGCTTAAAACTCAGGCAGTATGTAGTGATCAAACAGTAATTTGGAAGCAGCATTTTATACATTTGATCTTGCTCAGTTTTCTGCTTAAACACACAGGAAGCTACTGAAATGACCATAGCACACTGATATGATGGGAGTACCTGTCTTTAACATCATTCATTAATTGTGTAATTTATTTATTGAGCATCAACAATGTGTAGAGTACTGGTCAGGTCCTGGAACTACACAAATGAAGCCCATTGGACTTTGCAAGGAAGGGAGTCGCATTTTGTGGTAATACTTATAATCCCATGTGATGTTTATTAGGTGCAGGGTAAACGCAAAGCTGGTAGTGTGTAACTTAGTTTGAGGTGGGGGCAGAAATGTCTGGAGACAGTTTGAGAAGGGGTAAACTGAGTCCTCAAATGTAACTAAAATGTTCTCAGCAAAATGGTCTAGGAAGGAAATTTAAACAAAAGAAGCAAATACTCTGTGATAATTAACTGAACTAGAAAATGCTAAGGCATCTGAACAACAGAACTATCATATAATTTATTTACATTACATAAAAATGAGAGAAAACATCAGTTTGCATATCGTCAACATCAATATAACCTTGCTTGTATGAGTGTTTGTTTTTGGTAGGTTACTAAGTTGATTTGCTGAGACACAGAGTTCTATGGCATGATCTATACTCAGGGAGTTCATAGGATTAGTGAAGGTGGAGCTTTACATTAGAAAGATGATTATTAGCGCCAGTACGTGAACTCAATGTGGTTGTGTACAATAGCCTGATTATGTGACTTGTATGCAGATTTTAAAATATCTTTCCTTTGAAAAATATTGTTTTATATTAGAATAGAGGAGTTGGGAATTTTCTATACCTTTTTTGAATTTATTTGTTAAAGATAGTATGATATTTGCAAATGTAGACATCTTTGATACACACTTGTTATCTATTATAAATTAGCCAGTTTGGTTCCAAATATATTCATGTCACTTAATGAGGCCTCTAAAGGGCCAGTTAGTGGATTAGGCCCTGGAAATGCAAAGACTAATGATGTGTTTCTGTATATTTAGAGGCTTACGATCCACCGAGGAGCAGGAATAATCTTGACTTTTACATGAAACAGGAGCAGAGGTAGCATGGGGTACTGTGTGACGACGGGCAACAACCACCTCTCACCAAAGCCTGGATGGGCTTCAGGAAATGGGGTCATTTCTGGGACTGAAATCTGAGAAGGAAGTTACCAAGAAAATTGCATGCACAGCAGGTGGGAAGGTGGGGAGAAGACACTAATTCTGATAACTGCTTATGGGTTGGTATGGCCAGAATGCAGGGCATGGCATGGAAGAACAGGCATGTGACACAGCACCCACAGCAGGTTATGGAGAACTTCATACACCCCAATATTTATTAATATAGGCATGTCTAGAAAATGTCAATATGGTAAAGGTAATACACGCTTCGAATACTGTACTTACTTGCTTTTATTTTTATCTTTTAATTAGGTAAATTTCAAAGGCCTCTTGTCTATCAGATATGAGAAAATTAATTTGAAAACAAAACATTTGAGAATAGAATCAGTTAAAAAGGAAATCTATTTCTCGTTTTAAAGAGCAACGCCCGTCCTACACAGTGTGCTTATATCTTTACATTTGAGAAGAGATTTGCATGTGTACTCTGTGGTAGCTCTTCACCATCTCTAATTTTCTTCTCCTTGAGACTTACACAGTGTGAGGAGCACATGTGAAGTCACCACAGAGGCACCCTGCCCTTTTTTATTCTACAGTGTATGTTTAAATGGGACACAGACCTGAGCACCTTGAAGTCCGTGGGCCTGTGTAGCAGTGGCTAGTGTGGGAATTCATTTCAGAAAGACTCTTTGCATGATCCCAGACCGAGTGAGAAACGGAACCTCTGTGTTGTGCTCACATATGGCAAGGGTCAAAAACTGGAATCAGTGAATTCCCACATTTGAACAAAACGGTGACCTTGTACCACTTCCTTGCACATCTCCCTTTCAATAAATCTCAACATGTGGAGCCCTGAGAGGGGACAGATATAAAAATGATTATAAGCAAGAGGTATATGAGTATTAAAATGTGTCTGCTTGTATTTACAGGTCCGGCAGAAGTAATACCCGGATTTGAGTTGTGACTTTATTACAGAATTATAACCATACATGCTTATGGTTTTATAATAAAAGATTTGGTATAGATTACCAGCTCAAGCACACTATTTGACATTTTAGGTGAAATGTTCAAATTGCGGTCCATGTCGTGCAAGACATTCATGTCCATGGTCTGGTGTTACTTCTGCTGGACACTGTATATAATATAGACAGACACACACACTATTTTTACAAATATATAAATGTGTATTTTCATGATATGGTAGTTAATAAAATTAAACATTTATTTCAAAGAATTGATTTCAATACATTTTTCATCAATATCTATTTTCTTATTTAGTATATATAAATGCAGTGAAAATTATGATTATTATTATGTGAGATAGCCCATGACACATTTTTGACATCAAAAAGGCTACTTAATCTTACAACAATTATAATTTTAAATTATTTCTGTCTTTAGTTGTTGGAAGGATTAGTGATATCTATTTAAATCTTCTCCTTTGTTTGAAAAACTTCTTTCTGATGTTTTAGGACTAGAATAAATTAGGTTTTTCCAGGAAGCACTGTAAATAACATAAAGGCACAAGAAGTATTTCTAATACTGCCTTGAACTTAATGAAATACTGTTAGTGGTGGGACTGTGGTTTTGCTGCCCTGGCCTTGTCCTGCTAGCACTCTTTGCAAAGCAAAAGAAAAGGCCAGCATGTTGACCTTTGGACATTTCTACCACCAAACTCAAGGTTAGAACCAAGGGTCACCTTCTTTCTGTGGCCACATCTTCACAAAGACCATAACTGCACAGATATTATAAACTCTGAACAACATTTGTTCCAAGATGATGCACTTAAGAATGTGCAGTAAATATAGATTTCTGGTGACTTAGAAATTAAAATGATTTATTGAGTCATTTTTGAAATATAGGCCTTAAAAATCCTAGTATAGATGCCAAGTTCAAAACAAAGCTACTCGGTCCATTTTTATCCTCTAAAGCAGCATACTCTGGTCCCTCAGTTATCCTTCATCATCATGATGTTCTATATACAGGAAGCAAATGATATTCATAAGGATTTTTCTTTTTATGAAATGTTGAGTTTTTCTATGGGAATACAATGTTAGCTTTGGGGTAAACTTCAGCGTTGGAGACCTCGGAGAACACTCAGCCTTAAGTGAGAATGTGCTAAAACTGAGGACAGATAAACTGGAGCCCTTGACCTAGAAGAGCCCAGACTCCTATAGTAAATAAACAGGGACGTTAAGCCTCAGTATATAGTAAGTGCTCTTCCACAGATACGACATAGTAGGTCAAAATGATCAAAGTGGGTATATGCTCCCACAGCCATTCTTAGGATAATGTGAAGAGCTCCTGAATGAGCCACATGAAAAGATGGAATTCTGTATTGGTTCCTAGTTTGTAAAAAGATCCTCCTGTTGCATGGCGTATCTGTTTAGCTGGAAAGCATAGAAATCCTAGTCGTCTTTACCTTCTGACTTCTGATTCTAATGGGCCATATGGTTCCCGCTTCTTCTG
This sequence comes from Lyroderma lyra, assembly GCA_004026885.1. Lineage (NCBI taxonomy): Eukaryota > Metazoa > Chordata > Mammalia > Chiroptera > Megadermatidae > Lyroderma > Lyroderma lyra. The sequence goes on along the minus strand of PVJL010000151.1, from coordinate 473,070 downwards.
TAAGTAACTCAATGCTTTGTGTAATTAAGAGGGCATATGCTTCCTGTACAAAATCACTGCTAGCTCTCCTTTGCGTGGCAGAAACCAACAGACCAGGTTGCCATATCAGCTTTTATCTGCTGCCAGTAAACTTCAAAATGGCTTAATAAAATTCCGAGAAAATTATGATACCTCTTACAGTTTTCAAGATAACCATATGTATTATTCTAGCTTATTCTGATACTCCCTGCTCAGGAGAACTCAACATCTTGTCACTCTCACATCCCTCTTCCCACCAACAGGCTTTTATGGTGACAATTTGACCAGGTATCAGGCAAAGCTAAAATCCCTTTAGAATCTTTTTACTCTTTCTGAGATTTATGTACTCTACAGCAATATTCCAGCTCACTGATTTTTAAACATCTCACAGGGAATCTTTTTTTCTATTAGTCTCTGCAAAGCAAGAACTGCAGGTATGTGGTCACACAACTGTGAGTCATCTGTATAACTTTACACATGAAGGGGACAAAAAGGCAATTTACTTCTTTGTTTCATGTGTTGAGAATTGACTATCTTTGATCTTAACTCAAAAATAGCTATAGAATTAAGTCCTTTATCTTGAGTCCTTATTCTGCTTTGAGGTGCTAGAAGGATGGTCTAATTCCTTTCCTTTGTTCTTCTTAGCATCCTTTAGAGCTAACAGAAAACACTAATTTTTACCAAAGCAATAATTGTCAGAGACCCTGGCCAGCAGTCAGATGTGGGTGGAGTTCAGCACATGTCAGAATCCACTTGCAGGTAGTGGGAATTTTGAAACTTAGAAACTAATGTGAAAAGCAAAGTGATGGATGCGTATATGAGTTAATTTTAATTTCTTTCACAGTGACATGTGTTAGACTGCAGCAATGACCATGATTATTCTGCACCCCTTCTCCTATCCATGCCTTTGGCATGTAACTTTGTAATAATCTGCTTCCCTAGCTTTTGACTCTGGCCTTGGCCATGTAACTTGGTTTGGCCCAGTGAGCCAGTTCTGAGCCAAGGTTTCAAGATACGTTGCATGCTTCTGATTGAGTTCTGTGCTTCTGCCATAGCCCGAGAAACCCATTCCTGGCAGTCTGTTACTCCTAGGAGAAAGCAGAGAAACATCGTGAGCAGAACCAATGCACGGATATGCGTAGATGAGGAACTCGGCTGAGATGAGCAACCTCTATAGATGCCTGAGAAATGCTGGTTTATTGTTGTATGCTACTGAGTTTCAAGGTGACTTGTTTTGCAGCAAAGGGCAAATTAGTTTGCATTTGATGTGCCCTAAATATTAATAGTAATCCACTGCCAGGATTGGCTATTTAAGTTTTTCAAAGATCCTTATTAAAATCTACAATAATGGTTTTGTTCATTAGTATATGGTTTGCTAGAAATAACTTTTTATAGATGAAACGGATAATGTTCAAAATAAGTCATTGGCACCATCACCGTAATTGTTTAGGTCATACCCGTCAGATAACCGAGCTAGATCAGCAAGCTGATACCTCTGGATAGGGTCTGGAGATTCTTTGTTGCTGTGTTGTCTCTGCTTCATTCAGGACTATGTCTTCTGACCTGACTATGGGACTGACTGGATTACAAAGCATTTCAAAATCGATAAAGAATCATGTGACTGATTTTGTTCCTGATGGCTAATACATGTTTGGTTTTTCTAAGACTTGCTTTCTTTGTGAAATTTGGAGGCAATCCCTAATGCTTTACACCAAATAGTTCTGGCTCTTCATCTTCCATGGCACATGGGGTTCATGGTTAGTGAGTTCTAACAGCCATTTCTTGACTGAGCATTTAACAGCTGCCACAAGAACTTCTAGAACTCTTTCCCTTTGCCCTTGGCTATGGCCTCTGGCGATGTTCCATTCAGTTGCTGTCTATCAGTCTGGGTTCTAGATTGAGAAAGACAAGGGCGAGGTCAGAGTCTTCAGTCAACTTCCAGTGGACATAAGCCTTTGTTATTTTAACCTCCGAGATTTATTTTTTTCCTCCTTGCTGCAGCAGGGTCTAGGCTCACATAGTATTTGATGACAACCAGCTATTGAGAAGAGGAGACACAGTGCTCACCTGCCTGTAATCACCTCGAGTGAATGATCATAATGGCACTTGACAGTTATTGAGTGGATAATTTGGCAAAAGTGAGGTTGATGTATTTCTATACTGGTGACTCAACTATAGCTCCCTCTGCCCAGTTGAAAATCACCTATTGAATCTTTTCTGGACTGAAAATCAGCTGATGGGTCTCTAATTCCTTCTCAGTCAATATGAAGATTGTTTTCAATAAGATGCCTGATTTCCCATGACTGGCTTCTGCTCTGAAAGTGGGGAGAATATGTGGTTTAGAAGGCTCCAGGTGGTTTAGGAATAAATCATACATGACATGAAAAAATATATATTTGGGGGAAAGTTAAGATAGTTAAAAAAAAACTTAGAGCATTTCATTTTAATTTTTCTCTCAGCAGATCCTCTGGGCCCGTCTTTGCGCCCCAGCTGGAAACGTCAGCAGCTCGCAGGAAATGGTGAGTCTCAGAGGCGTTTCACCCCAGGGCGGCTGAGACAGGAGGCGAGAGCATTTGCAGAACATATGCATAATGCATCTCAGTCTGCTTTTCATGTGGGCGAGCTCACGTTTTAGTCTCCCCTCAGTACTCCTCCTGAAGTACGATACTTCCTCTGAAGGGTTCTTCAGAAGTGGTGGAAGGTACCGTGAGGCCCGTTGGCCAAGACCACACAATGGGAAAAATTAGCAGTATGTGGACTTCTACCCCATTTCCGTTGCCCCAGGGTCGTGCCTTTCTTCTGCACAGGCTGCTTGATGCTCCGTCCTCACCAGGACTCTCCCTTAAAACACATGGAGGACATACTCTTAGTTCATTTTGGGCTTCCTTGAGCCCTTTTCCTGGGTGACCAAGTGCAGTTGATGTGCAGTATACAGTGGCCCTGCCATTGTGTCCCCTGCAAGTACAGAGTGCCTTTCCTATCTCTCCCCTTGGTCTGCTTGTCTGCCTTAATCTTCAGCTGCTTTTCTTGATACCTTTTTCCCTTTCTGTCCATCTTTTTTCTCCTCTATACTTTCTCCACTTGGCACTATTTCTTTAGGGACTTGGTGAGAGGAAAATGAGTTGGGATTACATCATTGGGCAAGTAAGTGAGGGGGGAATGCTGAAGCATTTTAGTTGTTCTGCTCAATCAATATGAACTAAACATGATTGATGGTAGCTTTGCATTATTTCCAAAAGCCAAGTGGTTAAAAACCTGATAAATGTCTTTTCTTAAAATGCAATTTAAATATACAAATCTCCCGATTGTGAAAGAATAGAGCAAAATGTGTTAGCCTAGCCTCACACACTGAAGAAACCGAGTAGAATTGTACAGTACTTCTTACTCTGGATATTCATGAAATGTAGACATTTCAGGCTCCAGCCATCTGGAGGAAATTTACCAGTACTTTTACACGAACATTACATTCAAGTTCAATCCTCAACGTATATGGTCAGAAGGTATGTTTGTATTTCCCTGTAAAAGATACATTGTGTGTGTGTGTGTGTGTGTGTGTGTGTGTGTGTGTGAGATTAAGCAATCACAACTTAGCTCAGCTGGTTTATATGTATGTAAAGAAGTCGTAGTAGGAAGTTTTAGATTTGATATCATCAGGGCCAGCAAGTTTGATCAAAGTGAGGTTTTTTCCCTTCTTCACGCTTTAATGACTATCCTGCAGCGTTCAGCATGGCTGCCGGAGTTCCGGGCATTGCAGCAGGATGGCAGTGCGCTGCAGCCGATGACACTGTCCTTTTCCTTGACTTACTGTTTTAATAATGAGGCAGCCTTTCCCAGGAGCATGGCCGCAGAAACCCTGAGACCTTACTGGCCTGTGATATTCCGTGCTCATGCTCAGACAAAACAGATTGAATCTTGAAATTAGGACCACCATCCACTGAGGGAGTCGCATGTAAAGTACGTCATCCCCTATAAATAAGGAAGAAGGGGAGATATCCACAGTACAGGCCTGTAACAGTGACTTCTAGAGCATCTGAATTTGTTTCCGTGTTACAGTTCATTTCTTTCCTGTTGTCATATCTATTGAAACTCATGAGGGTATGTAGATGTATATAGGTGTCATATTTGTTTATACAAGAGAGAAAAAGAAGTGATGATTCTTATATTGTTAGCTTCAGCAGGCTCGTGGAAAGTGGCTTCTTGAATATTTGGAATGACTATGAGAAAATGCATTTATTTCAGGTAGTAAAGAAAACAATGAGTCCCTCGTATTTTCTTCCAGCTAATCCTCTTGGTTATCACATTTCTTGTTCGTTTTCTCTCTCATTAGCTATAATGTGTCCCTCTTTATTTTAGAGATGACACCTTGTTCCATTTTGCAACCTACATGAAGCAATATCATCATCATTATATGTTTAACTTGTTCCCAGGTTGATTAGTCGTGGGTACGTATTGCCCAGTACAGCATGGTATATAGAGGAGAATGGCTTTGAACAAGGAGTTTATGCATATATGTGTGTGTTGTGGTGAGGACTCAATTTTCTTAGACTGAAGAACGGCATTCAGAAGACACTCAAGTTGCTGCAGGAAACAATGAAAGGAAGGAAACCTTAGTCGAGGGTGAAAGGCACCATATGTCCACCAGGACCTAGGCGCGACAGCGAGCCAGCCTAATAGCTGTCGTAGCACTCCCTGCTGTGTGCAGGTACTGAGGACATATGGTGTATTTCACCCTGAACTGTGAACTTCCTCAAACAACTGTAACGTTCTTTTAATGTAGTTTGTGTGGGCCATTGTATATAAGCAGAGATATTTAAAACATCTCTTCTTTTCCCACTTACAGTAATCAAAGGGCATTTATGTGTTGTTACTAGATGCCTCTGTATCTGATTTTGAAACGTTACCTGCCCACCCATCCCTTTTTACTCTTTGTTTCTCCACAAATCTAGTTTTCTCTCTCCATTTCTCAACCTATGTGCTCTTCCTTTTTTCTTATTTTCTGTAGCTAACAAAGGGCACTGTTGAGGAAAGGAAGTAACACTTCTTTCAAGTTGTTTTTAAACTGACAGCTTGCATACCAAAACTGTGTACATGCATTTTTACTTCAAAAAAGTGAATAAAATTTGGATCTCAATTTCAAGTTTGGGATTTCAAATATGTTAACAAAAGTAGGAAGCTGTGTTCATTATCTCCTAAAGGTCAGTTTTTTCCTTAGGGACATTTTATGCTTCTTCTGAATTCAGTACAACCAGTTCTGATTTGCAGGCTGTGACGTAAGAAAAGTTTAATGGGATTCTTAGATTCAATCAGTAAACCAGGGCTGAGCAAGGTGTCGATCATATTCCACTGGTGGACTTCCAAGCAATTTTGAGGTGACCACCTGAATAATAAAATAAATAGTTAATGGACCACGACACATGGTGAAGTAGCCTTTGCTCTGAAAAAGTCTTCCCAGGCTTGTAGTAAACCATATCCCAATTATAAGAATGAATGAGAAAAAAAAATTCTTGGGAGGTCCGGGTTCATAGTAAATTATGATAAAAATCATGTATATATACTTACAGTCAAAGATATGGATGAAAGATATACTTTCAGAGAGACATGTTTGATGTGAAATTAATTTGGCATGGGTGTAACTGCTAAAGAGACAGTTCATCCAAAATCAATGAAAATGATTAACAGCTCAGATAAGACACAAGTGGCACGATCTTAGAGAACAATTATTTCTCAAGGTTCATTGGGGGAAAAAATGAAAATTTACAGCACTCAATAAAGACCCAAGTAATTGCTTACTTAAAATAATAATGACTGAAAATTTAAAAAGAAGCTGCTAGAATAATGACCACAATATTGTACCTTCACCTGAGGATATTTTATTATAGTTTTGACTTACGATAAATGACAGAATTACCTCATTTTAACCAGATTTACCTAACTTAAATATACCTAGGACTGTTTTGTGAAATTTGATTTTTCATATTTTTCTTGGTGGTTGTGGTAGGTGACATGTAGCCATTATTCCTCCTTAAAGATGCAGAAATGAAATGTACACACACACACACATGTTAGAGCCAGTTGTTACTAGCAAGACTGCCTGCTCACACAGTTCAGAGATCTTTACTTTTGGTAGTAAGTGGAGGTGAATAGGCACAGATTGGGTTAAGAATTCTTCCAGGAATTTTCTTTGCTGAAAAACAGAAGGTTGTTTTAGACTACACCATATGCCCTAACAACATACAAATATGTTAACCTCAGTTACATAGCTTCTCAGAAGAGTCAAGTACCATAAAAGCTAACTTAACTACCTGGAATTTATGATACTTTGTGGCTACAAATGGTTTACTTTTGTTCAGTTCCTGATAAAAGAGTTAACCAAGTAAAAGTAAGCAAAAGAAATATGAAATAGGAGTCTACTTGAGAAAACACATTACATGACTGACGTAAGTATTTCTAAAAGTTTGCACAACATCTTTATGACAGGAAAATGTCTATTCATTAGAATAGGACCAAATTATTAATATTAATTACTCAGCATTAATTAATAACTATTAAAATATTTTTATCTCTTTTGAAGTATCTCTTTAAAAGCATTTTATAATTCTTACTTAGCAGTAACGTCCATTCTTCATTTCTTAATTAGTCCATGTAGGAATTTTTTCCAACTTGCATCAGGGTTCCGGTCATTTACTATTGACAGTCCTTGGTGCTGAAGAGCACATGTGGAAAGGTGGGACAGTTTAAGACTGCGGGACATAACACCTAGCTTCCCAACCCAACTCTCCTGGATAGCTATACCCAGCACTGGCCCACCAACTTTGGGCAAATAATTCCACTTCCCTACCCTTAATTACCTTATCTGCACAATAAAAGTATGTGTCTAAAGAAATGTGCTTCTTAAACTTTAATATGCACGCAAATTACCTGGGATCTTGTTAAAAATGCAGATATTGACTCAGTAGATCTGGGCTAGGGCCTGCGATTCCGCATTTCTAAAAAAGGTCTCAGATTGTGCTGGCATTGCTGGCTTACTTTGAGCAAAAAGGCCCATCAAGTTTCTCATATTTCTTGGCTGCACAATAGAAGCACCTAGGGAAACTAAAAACAAACAAACAAAAAAAACCAAAAAATAAAACATATTATAGCCTGAGACCCACCTCAGACAATAGAATGAAACTCTTGATGTGGGGTCTAGGCATCAGTATTTTTAGTTATTCAGGTGATGCAGAAATGAGGCCAGGATTGACAACAACTGTATGAGATGATACCTGATTTTTGTTAAAGCTCTCTGATGACCTTAGTAGACAAGATATACTTTGTAAAATCATGTGTTCTACTGCAAAATGGGACAACCTGTCAACTACAGGAGATTGGATAAGAAAATGAATAATTTTTCAGATAGGGAATTCACATTAGTGCTACGTGTCTCTCACCAAAAGGAGCAAAACAAGAAAATTGAAAAATGAAATTGAATCTCACCAAGAGTACTGGAGAGAGAGTAAGAATCCATTTTTAAAAAAATGGTTTGGCTTGGTGCAGATTGTAACATGAAGCAAGGAAAAGACAAAGGTCAAGTCCACATTTAATTAATCATGGGAAAAGCCACATGTAATTAACAGCTGTGTGGGATAAATATCCATGTCTGTGTGCTTGTAAAGGTGAAATGGATCTGCTCGAGTGTGGGCCTGTGACCAAAGGAGAACGTTCGGTTACTCTTGGTTGTGCTAACAAATCCTTTGGCCCTATGGGACGAACAGCGCCCTTCGACCACCATAATTGTAATTGTAATCAACTCCGCCACCCATATCCTCTGCTCCTGCTCTCGATTTAGTTTGCTCTTTGACACATCCCACCATCTGACATACCGCAGTACATTTCTTTTGTTTACATTAAAATGTAATGGCAGAAAGTTTTGTGTTATTTTCCTTCCTGTATCTGAGGTGCCTGGAACAACAGTACCTAGCACCAAATACTTGCCTTGGGTAAATACTTGTTGGAGAAGTAAATAAAAAAATGAAAGAAAGATACTTAGAAAAGAATAACAAAGTAGCAAAGGAAGAAGGGAAAAGAAAGATCCGAAGATCCATTCTGACTCCTACTGGCTGGAGGAATCTTTTTATTGAAAAGCTTTCATATAGAAGTTTGGCCTTAGAAGCTATTGTGTCTTGAATATTTTAAGATGTTTATACCATAATACTATCACCAAGTGCCAAAATACAATTAAAAATTTCAAAAGAAACTCTAAAATGTTATGAGTAAAATATTTCAAATATCAGACCAGTCACTTAAATGATTAAAATCTTTAATTCAACTGCAGAAAATTACTCTTTCATGTTTGCAAAATGAACTGAAAACTTTCAAGCTATGTTTTCTATTTGTTTTCGTTTTTGCCTTTTCTAAGAACTCAATAATTTTCTGACTAGATGTTTTATTTTGGGCAGACAGAGTTAATGCCTCTAGAAAATAATGGCAGACTCTTATTCTGAATTCTGAAAAGAATTTATTCTAAATTCTTAGAAGAATTTAAGGTGGCAGTAATGAGAATCCAACAGTGGGTCAGGTTAGTGATACCTTTACATGCCCTTGCTTTTGAGTCACTACGATGGGAAGTTCTATTTGTGTATAATCTAGATATGAAAGAAAACATGTTGGTTCACTTAGCATATCTGGGAAGGGTGCAATCTAGTATAATCTGTGGTTCTTTACTGTGATGTGTGACTGAAAACAAAAAAAGGAGACAATACAACGTGGTGTATTTATTTTATGATGTTTATTTTCTAGTTTAATGGGATCTTTGTTAGTCTAAAGGCTTGTTAAATAATTTATGAGAGTCAACTTAACTGATGATACCTTGGTAGTCTTTATGGATATCCTACTTTATTGTTTGTTTGTTTGTTTCAATTTTTGTTCTTTAAAGTGTGTACAGGAAGGGAAATGTCTGATCAAAGCAGCTGTATTCAAAGACTAAAAAATTATGTTCTGTTTTCTGTAATGTATGTTGAGACTTGATTTTGCTACAGTGTTTTTAGATGACTATAGCTTCTTTTCTCTTGGGCTATACCTTCTTTCTGATTTTCTCCATCCCATTCCGTATTAACATCTTCCGGTTTGAAAACTCTAAATCAACAACAATTATATTTTATTTCTCTAAATAGTGCTGGAAACGAACAGTTGAGTTAAATTCTTTTAACTTCAGTTAAAAGACACTGTAATCAAATTGTAAGTTTTAGGGAAAATATATTCTTATTTGTGTTTAATAATGTGGTTGGATCAGTGGAAAAAGGAGAAGACAGTTTATAAAGAGAGACCTCTTTCCCCTCCATTAAGTTTAATTGCATACGTTTCAGGCATTAATGAATCACTGCTGACCATAGGCCACTTCGTCATCATTCTGTGGTCATTGTGGCTGCTTGTGGGTGCAAGTTTTGTGTCTTCAATGGGCTGTGGGAAGACAATTGTAAGCCTAATTGTGAGTATGGTAGGAGCCCTTTGTAAGTTGTTCATGAAACTGGAAAAGAAGAGAAAGTTAAAAAAAAAAAAAAAAAAGAAAAGAAGTTAAAAAAAAAAAAATCCCTTTATTTTTGGTTCTCTGTGCTAGTCAGGTGAAACAATTTGAAAAGCCGTTTATGAGAAACTTTAAAATGTACTTTGAGAAAACCACCATAACAATATTTTTAGAAATCGTTTTGCAAAGCCTTGGGCTGTTCAAAGAGCCAAGCAAACAGAAGCTGTGAAATTACTCTAGTTGTTCGTAAGCCTATAACCAACAGAATAAAACAAAACTGGCTGCCTTGGATTGATTGCCATGGATGCCACTGCAAGGCCGAATTTACTAGTCACTGGAAAAGAGAAACAAAGTCCTGGCTAGTGGGGGCACGAGGTCATGAATATGCAAACACTTGCTGACAGAAAATATCGTAATAGATATTTACTAACGAGAGTCAGAAGGAAAAGATAAACAGAGGGGCGACATAATGGTAATATGTCCAGAATAAATTTTCTTCGTTAGTCGATGTAATTAAGAGTTCCATTTTGTACCTGTTTGGATGAAATTCACTGTGAAATTCAGTGTTTAAATGAAGAAGGTAGAAATAGTAGGTGTTGAACTTATTTCTCTTACCTGACTATGAAAAGAAATGGATGCTAATTCTAGGGTATACAAGCTTCAGGGATTTGACATAGATGTAGGCTTATATATAAAAAAAATTAATAAATAAAGTAGAATAGTAAGAAAATATATAGACCAGCACACACGCACAGAACCTGCATATATATGGGTGTGTCGAAAGATATAACACCGTAGGTACAGGTAAGCATAGAAATGCAAGAAGAGAAAATGAAAGGTAACAATGTATGAAAAGTAACTGATGTGGTTACTTACAAGACGAGAGGTGAGATGGGCCCAGAGAGGGGAACTTTTGTTATATAATTTTTTTTTAACATGGTATCACCTACTGATTTTGTAATTTTTAGCAGGTTATTTAAAAAAAGGGTAAATACGATTTAAGCTTTTGTGAGGGAAAGTGTAAAGCCAGAAGGTCATTAATGTTTCCAAGCTTAAGTCAAAGTAAGCGGGGTAGCCAGAGGCAACAGCTAGAAAAGTCAGAAGTTTGAACTTCGTGAACACTTTTCTCTTTCGTGGCCTCTGTACTTGTTTGTTTCTTTGCCATCTCCTCCTAGTCAAGTGACTCAAGGCTCTCCCCACAGATTCCTGCAGCTCATTTTTACCTCGGGTAAAATGTCATTCTTTGAAGGGTTCTGATCCCCTTTTCTGAAATTCTGGCCTGCTGTGCTTCCCCCATGCCATTACCCTGAATTGGTTTACTTTGTAGCATTTTTCACTGACTCTAACATATGTTCATGTATCATGTTAATATGTGTTTCTAGCACTGAAATGGAAGCTTCATGAGGGCAGTGCTTTTGGCTTTTTCTCTCTCTACCTGCGCCCACCGCAATGCTGGGCATGTAGTAGTTGCTGAAAACGTTTGTATTGAATAGGGGAAGGACTCTTACAGATACTGTCTTCTAAGATGCTGTTAGGAGCAAAAACCAAGTAAGATGGAACCTATAATAAAATAGCATGATAAAAACAAAATACACTGTATTTTCCCATGTGTAAAATGCCCCTATATATCTAAGACGACCCCTACTTTTCTAACCCAACATTAAGGAACCCTATCAGCCACTTACTTCCATATATAAGATGACCCCCAGTTTTTGGTCTAACAATTTTAGACAAAAGTATTGTCTTATGCACAGAAAAATATGGTAACTAACTCTTTTGAAAGTTAATTTGTACCACTTGCAAATAATCTTTATATCTTGCATTTCAGGTCTGTTAGATATTTAAATGTATTAAATGGAGAATTTCCAGTTAAAGATCAGTCTAGGCAGGATTATGGCTTAATATTAAGTCTAGACTCTCTTCCTAGTAAGGTTTCTAATTTCTTAAGATCAGTATGAAATTGTGTCTAAAGTTTTTCAAAATTTTGGCCTTTACAGACCCTCTCTTCCTTAATACATACGTGGTAATGTAGCACATGACAGCTTCTAAAGCAAACACTTGCTTAGAAAACAAAACATTGTAATGATTAGAACTTTTCAGAACTTCAACTAAAATGTGGATTGTTCTACCTACAGTGTAAAATAACTTACAAGATGCTGATTTTTATTGGTCTCTCCTAGCATATTTTATCAACACTCCAAAAATTAACTTTATTTTTGTTGCTTAGTTGAGTAACTAGATTTCTCTATAAAAGATGTATAATATCACTAAAAACAAAATGAAATTGTGAATGTAAATTGCAAAGTGCTTCAAGTAAATATGTGAGATGTTAGCATTATGTTATACATACTATACACCAAAAGTAGATTTTAAAATGAACAAATATGGTAAAGAAAGAGAATGAATGTGCAGGTAAATATAAATTTCTGACAATGAGCATGATCTAGGGGGAAAAAAGTTCAATTTTCTTTCATTTGAGTAGCTAAAAGCATTTCCAGTTTGAATGGTATATATGTATATGCACATGTGTATTAATTACCATGAAGCAGACAGCATAATCTTTATATGACAATTGAGAATCTTAGAATCACTCAGGGCATTTTAACACCCCATACATCATCAGTGTTGAAATGTGTCTAAAAATGTGGAAATTTTTGTAAGAATGCAGATTCCAGGACCCCCAAGGCCTAGCATTTTGAGTTTTAAAGGTATTTATCTATTTTTGTGCATCCAAAATTTTGGAGAATTACCCTTTGGCTATATTATGAAGGAGAAAATAATACAATAACTATAATTATAGCAGTATTCATACTAGTATCTAATATTTTAAACACGATTGTTATTTACCACCTGTTTACCATCTAACACATTGCATATATTAATTCTTTTTTTCATTGCAGTGACCCTGTATAGTAGATAGTGCTACAAAATTCATTTAAATATTGAAGAAATTGTGCCACAGAGAGGTTAAGAAATTTAACCAAGTAACCCAGCGTGTATGTGGCAGAGGTTGGAGCTGGCAGTGGACTTAATTCTGTTTTCAGAATTTTCCTGTAACTGATTGACGGCAAGCCCTGTGGGTCAAAGGTGAACATGGCACAGCCCACCTCCAAAAGGCTTTAAAGTCCTGTGGGAGATATACAGATACTGAGACGAATGCAAATTTGATTGAGGCATAATGTGATCAGGAAGACTATTTATCTCTATAAAGGAATTTTTCAGAGGAGGAAACTCAGAAAGACTGAGTGGAAATGGCAGATAAGATGATTAGCAGCATTCCACACAATACCAGCCATGTCTGCGAAAACATTAGAGCACGTCATGTTTAGGAAGAAGTAGTGGCATGTGACACAAACATAGTGTGCAGGATGAGGCCACGTGAACGGAGGTGAAGCTGGAGAGGTTGATCAGGGCACCTCGTGGAGAAAAGGACTCTCCTGGCCAGACCAGGTCCACAAGCGACAGTAGTACAGTTATTATCCTATGACCAGAGTGCCCCTTGAGTTGTGCAGGGCAAAACCAGCATTAAAGTCAGCGGCGGGGGAGTCGTCATGGGCAGTGTTAGAGGGTGGAATGACAGGGTTAGATTCGCTCTAAGTTCAAACTGGTGCTCTTTAAAGCAATGCACAGGCAGACCACAACCCACCTAAATATGAGTGAATTTGAGGAGACCTGGTCAAGTGTGATTTGCTTCAATGGCAGGGGATTTGTTTCAAAATGAACCATTTTAAGGAGTGAAAACTAGTCCTCCTGTATAAAGTTCGTGGTTCATTTGAACTTGCCCTCAGGTTTCTTCGATATGTTAATACCTTTATAATGTTGTCACTACTGGGGGCAAGGACTTCATAAAGGAATGCTCCCTCTGGCACTTTAGCACATTACCAGTTCCATGAGCTCTATTATGATCGTGATTCATTAACCTGTTAACACGGAAGGCCACACTGTTTCCTCCAGTGGGGGCTCTACCTGCCTGACCCCCTTTGCAGGCTGGGGCAAGGAGTGGCCGTATGTAAATAAAGGTGAAATGGGACCCGTGATCTGTTCACACTTGCAAAAATTTGCCTGCTCTTCCTCCTTAAAGGCCATTTTTTAAAACTTCATATTCCTGAAATGAGACAGGTTTTGTTAGCTGATTTTTTTTCCCGGTGGAGACAGTTGGCTCAGATAAAGGGTAGTAATAATACTGCACTTGTTTGTATCAGGAATTATAAACACTGATGGTGAATATTTATACCTGTCTTTTAAATGACTTTCTATTTAGGCTGGAGACCCAGAGAAATCTCTAAGTTTATACTTGAACTTACCCACTTTCCAGAAATGTAGACTCAGCCTTATGAAAGTAGGTTACAAGAACAGTCTAAGTACCAGGGTGCCCGAGTAGAAAGGTACCTGATGAGTTGAAGTGTCAGCCCATGCAGTGTAAACTGGTGCAGAGTAAAACACCTCAACTGCACGAGGGCTGTCCGGAAACAATCCAGCCACACATGCCTGTTTTTCATAGCATAATGCGTGGCTGGATACTCTCCGGACGTCCCTCGTGTGCGTGACAAAGGCCTCTGAGGTCTGGGTTCCTGTTCTAAGCTCAGTGTTCACCTTGTAGCTCTTGCCTTCCAGCTGCCCAGTCGTCCCTCTTCCCTAGATTGCCCTCATCTGTCATTGCCTCGCTTGGCCCAGTACCACGGCTTCAGGGGATCAAGAAGTGCCTTTAAATTGGGCAAAATTTTCCTGAGACATTGCACGTCTACCCATCACTACATAAGAGGGCCAGCAAAACAGGAGACCAGGACCAGCAGGGATACCAGAAAGCAGATGAAGTGTTTTCCTGCTGGAGAGGGCTAGGTTACACATCATGCAAGGGCTGTCCTGGACAACGCCAGCCCCTGTCAGTGTACCAGAACGGGTACATGGCTGGCTACTTGTGGACAGCCCTCGTGTTCCTGTAATGATGTGGGCACCAGTGGTCTCTGCGTTTCAAGGAAATAAAAAACAAGCGAAAGACATGCAAAGCAAGTGCACAATAAATAAAATCGGTGCAAAGATGCTGTGCTCTAAATTGGAATAAAAAGCATCTGTGAAGGTGACTGTAAAAGTATAAAATAAATTTTTGAGGTTGTAGTGAAAAAATATAAATGTCCTAATGACATTCATATTTATTCTAATGTGGACTTCTAATTAGTTATATATTTCCTCATTTGCATCTCCCAAGAAGCCTGTGAGGTAAAGAGCATATTTGTTTCTCTTCGTGGGACAAGGAGTTGGGCCTCAGAGAGGTGGCAAAACTGGGCCCAAGCAGTGGGAGAGTGAGTTGTTGAACTCAAGTCTGCTGAATTCACAGATTTTTTAAAATCAAAATCTGAAAAAAGAAAAATTGAAGCTTATTTAAAATGTAGTGTTTGACATTATGTACAAACACAAGGGAACGTTGGCCCACATCGTGAAGAATATGTATGTGTATATCCGCATACAAGGGCTGTCGGAGAGTGTCCCATCCAGCCATGGGAAAGGAGACCTAGAGGCATATGGCTCGACTTTTTTCTGGACAGCCCTCGTATACACCCCCCTCCCCCCGCCACACACAGCTACACATATATCTAATACATATATTATATAATATATGATACATATTTGTTAATAAAAGGAGATACAAATGGGGTCAGAAGTATTTGAACATTTTATTCAATGTCTGCTAGTGCAATTTGGTGCTGACTTCGAAGCTGCACTAAGGAAGGTGCCCTGTGTCCTGCTGTGCATTTGTCCCTGAGCTCCTCTCAGGGAGCACTGCAGTGCTGATGTTTCTAGAACAACCTGCATTGCCTTTGACTTGCAAAACTGAGAATTTTAAGCTATAATTGAGGTTGTGTTTGTGGTATGGTTTATCAGATGAGTCACTCAATATGATAAGAGAGGAAGAGAACTCAGGGCACGGTGGTGGAGGCAAAATATATGTCAGAAACCCCACGAGCCCTACAACAGCTTTCCCAGGAACGTAAGGTAGGGTGACAATGGCAGTAGTCCTGATACCCGCCATATTCCACATCATACAGTTATGGTAGTGCAATAATCCACGTACAGGACAGGCATCATAGTGATGGCATAGAGTGGAACAAAAGACCTTGAAGAATTTAAGCAGGTATCATGGATTTTTTATTACTATTTATAATACTTTCTAATCTGTATTCCCCTGTATAGAAAATACTGCTGTAAAAATCCAAGTGGTTTTCAGTGTGCAAGGCTATGGAAAATAATGCACCGGTAAAGCTTATATTCATTTTCTTGGCAAGGGTTGGCTGGGTTGCACAATTTTTACTTCTTGAGAATGACAAAGAATTAACACACTGAGGGAACACATTTTATATCTTGATTATGTAATTGTATGTATTTGTAAAACTATTTTTGTGAAATAAAAACAGATCATAGCAACAGGTAATGGTGTCCTGAAACAGCCATTTTAACTGTTCAAGAAAACGATAAAGTCTGCCTGCAGCCTCTGTTCATGTGAACTCTAGGTATCTGGTCAGGGAAGCCCTTGAGTGCTGAGCACATCGGGAGATGGAAGATGATGCACTCAGACGCACGTTGTGTCCAGGCACTCATGTCACCATTTCTGTAGCAATAATTACGGCTACATGTAAAACACCCTTGTTATGTGAAAAGCACTGTGTTAGGGGTTTTATATGCACCGTGTTATTCACTTCTCTTAATGGTTCCATAAGGTGATACTATCGTTACCTCCTTTTTTAGCAGACGAGGAAATTTAGCTTATTAAAAATTAATAATTAATATTAATTAAATACATTAGGCCAAAAGAGGACATAAAATTTTCAGGTATCTGATTATAAATCTACGCTCTGAACCATCAGGCTGTTGCAATACAGGGATGTCATAAATAAATTAGAAGAAGAAAGACAGGTTATTAAATAAACATAATCTAAATCATTTTTAATCTTCAAATTAACCTGTGTATGATGGGATAGCTGAGAATGAGAAGGATTGGTTATTGCTTAGTGCTGAAAATATAACAAAATATCTATAATATCTACATGTTATTATTACATATATACATATATCAATCAGATATTTGGGGACATTTTTCATGTGATATAACTAAAAATTAGTGTGTGATAAAGGCAATTAGAATGGATCCAATTCATGTAACATCTAGTAGCTCTTTAGTGACTGCTAAACCATTTTAAAATACAATGCTCTGATATGCCCTGGGATGATTTATAAAGAACAGAAAATAGGTTGTTGTAACTACTGATACTTCAGTTGCTGGTGATAAAATAGCTAGAGATAGAGTAGAATTAATTCAGAAGCAGTTGGCTTTCCTTGGGTACCAGGTGCAGCCGACTGGGCAGGTGCTATCTAGTTTTCCAGGTCTGTTTTTCTCGCAGTCTTTAACCCAGCGTACATGTGCCTGGACCTGGACACAGGTGATCCAGACCAACTTCTTTTCTAAACAATGTTCAAATTGCTTATCACCATATAGTAGGAGGCTCTGCAGTCCGTTGAGGAGGTCTTGTCTATATTTTTAAAATATATGTAAAATAGATACAAGGTCAGACAATTTCATGAACTCATCCTAGAAAAAGTGCTACATACCTCATTGCTGAGTATCACTATGGTCACCTCTGAAGTACTCCCTTTAGGAAGCTATGTACCGACGCCAGCACCTCGTCCACCCTTCAAAGCAATTTTGGAACTCTTTCTCTGGAATGGCCGACAGAACTGTTGTGTCCAAAATCTGACAGTTAAGTTCATGAACTTGCCGCTGTGCGCTTGCTTACGTTGGCAGCCTTGTACAAACAAGTTGGTAAGGACACCTCACTAAGATGTTAGTACAGGGCTGCCAACATAAGTGCGTGACGGCCATTCCAGAAAAAGAGTTCCAGAATGCTGTGAAGGGTGGACGAGGCGCTGGCGTCGGTGCACAGCTTCCCAAGGGGAGGACTTCGAAAGTGACCGTAGTGATACTCAGCAGTGAGGTGTGGAGCACCTTTTCTAGGATGAGTTCACGAAATTAATTGTCCCTCCTCCTGTGAAAGAACTTGCACTATCCAAATGCATCTCACGGACTAGGGTCATAGTTTTATGAAAACTGTTGTTTGAACCATGAATGCACATGGAGTGGTTGAGGGTTGGGCAGTGGAGAGGTACAGAGACTTATGTAGTGGTCATAAAGGAAAATATATTTCTGACTGTGAGTGGGGACTAAAGAAATGAATAACATTGCCCTGGACCATTTAGCTTTACGGGAAAGCTGATAAAAATTGCCAGAGTGTCCCCCTTCAACTTTGAGGTCTCCCTACCAACTTTTCAGATTCTTATTGAGGAACATGATGTGTTCTTCTTTCTGTGTCGATGGAGTCCACCCTTCCTTTTATCCTCCTACGATACAAACTTTATTTCGGCACATCAGTGAGGAGCTTTCTAAACTATCTCTTTATTGAACAGTCCAGCTTCTATGTTGTTTTCAAATTAATTTTTTTCCCACCACACCCCTGATTAAGAACTCTTTAATAGTTCTCAAAGTAGTCTAGGTTATTTTTAAACTCATTAATCTGGCTTTAAAAAAATCTTTAGCAATTGGCCCTTGCCAAAGTTTCCACCCTTATTCTCTCTCATTTTATTCTGAGACCTAAAATCCAGCAGCACCAAAACACTTGCTGAACCTGGGTTTTGGGAGGGCATTCAACACCTCTGTGTTTGGCCTTGGTTCTGTTTTGTTTACTGCTTATTCTTCTCTTTGTTTAAATCCATAAATCTTCAATCTGTTCTTGGAATCTCTATTCACGCATCCTCTCCCCTGTGGGAACTTCATCGACACAGCCCAACCCAGCAACAATAAGGTGGTTCACCTTTTCTACCTTCATGATCCTTTACAAGGCTATGTCTTCCATTATATCTTATACTATAACTCTTCATTCCAAGACTGTACTTGGACCATAGTAACATACTAATATGTACTTGTTAAATGAATAAATGCCATATGTATTATTTCCTGGACACATTTATTTGATTGTTGCTCTCCTTTTTACCAAAATTGAATAAATATTAATTAACATACCAACACTGCAGAAAATGAAAATGAATTTGTACATGGTGCAATGAAATCATTGTCATTTAGTAGATGTGATGCTTTGAGCCCTGCAAATAACTGCTTGCCTACGCTGTTCTTGATGAGTTATTATTTTAGTCTGCAGAACAGTAAAGGGAAATGATTGGTTTGTGTATTTATAAATAGTTGCTGTATCAAGTATATTTTGGGGTTTTTAAGGGGAAGAGAATGAGAGGCAATGCTATATGAATAACAATAGAGAAAATGGGAGAGAAAGAGTTGGTAAAATGAAAACAAAAGTGTTCTTAATATTTTTTTCACCAATCAGTTTGGTTCTAAGAGTATTTGGTGTCTACCAGGAAGTATAAAATAAGATTCAAGGCGTAAAAATTTATGGAATCAGCCATTCATCTTAAAGTAATAGGGATATAAATACAAACTTAAATTGTTTTCAATTTTTTTAAAACAAGCTAAAATGGACTAAAATGAGTAATATGCCTAATTTTTTCAATACAAAGAAAATGGTCACGCAAGATAAGTTAGAACCTGACTTCTGTTGTGCAGAATTGTCTTCGTCTTCCTTGTGGAATAATAATCTCCCTTTCTCCTTTGAACGGGCACCATAAGTCACATCATTTTTCCTGGCATGTAGGTTTTCAGTCACACTACTGCTGTGATAGGTAATAAAAGGGCGACCGAATTCATATCTTACGCATGTGATCATAAATAGATATTTCACACTAATGTTGGCAAGTGTGACCTGAAATATTGGACACACGTGCAACGTAAAATGATTAAGCTGACATCTGTGTTTCTGATAGTGAGGTGTGGGTTCCAGAGACTCAGAGAAGCCGGGGCTGGTGGACCTGGGCGTCAGAGTGCAGTGTGAAGAGCAGGGCTGGGCGGTGGAGGCCTCGAGTGCATTTTACAAAATCTTTGTAAGTGAATCCTGTTGGGCTTGACAGTGTACTGCATATCTATTGCTTTTTATTATTTTTAAAGAAAGGAACCTGACATATATTAGATCCTATTAAAATAACCCTGTGAAGTAGATCCTCTTGCAGTCTTTTTATGGCTCATGTAAGTATCTGTTCTATGAGTCAAGCAGTACATGCCTGTTCCTCAACAAGCGTTTCCCTCAACCAGAGTATGACATCCTTGTAGACAGGGAATGCACACTCAGGCTGGGTAATCAGGTTCACTTTCTTGGACTGTGTGCTGTAGATGACCCAACTCTGGCCCTGCTCTACCTCTACCCTTGTGCATGGATCAGAATATCCATAGGGCCATGGGGATGTTCCCACGTGGAGCCCTTGTCCCTCCTCTCTCATTTATAGACTATGCCTCTTGTGACTGAAAATGAGCGTGCACTCCTGAATCCAGGATGTAAGACCTGGGCGTGATTTACCCTGCCTCCTCTTTCCCTGGTACCTGCTGCCTAGTTCATCAAGGCCTGGCCTGGCACTAGTCTCATTTTACTCTTTGAACATGTGAAGCTCATCCTTGCCTAAGGGTCTTCCATCAAATATTTCTTCAGCCTCCTATGCCAGGGTCTCCATTGGGAAGGATGGATTTCTTCCTGTGGAC
This sequence comes from Lyroderma lyra, assembly GCA_004026885.1. Lineage (NCBI taxonomy): Eukaryota > Metazoa > Chordata > Mammalia > Chiroptera > Megadermatidae > Lyroderma > Lyroderma lyra. The sequence continues at coordinate 452,908 of PVJL010000151.1, read as the reverse complement.
AGGTTTCAGATGAGATGTCATCTCCTCAAAGATGCTTTCCCATCTACGTCAAAGTAACTCTTTTGTTTCTTCTTTTTAAAATTTCTACTCTGTGTGTGTGTGTGTGTGTGTGTGTGTGTGTGTGTATGGAATACAAATTACATGACAGTAGAACTTTCTTCTCCATATCACCGTCTTGTCCTCTACCAAATCTCTAGTCCCCAGAAAGGCACCTGGAACATAAAAAATACTCAATACATATTTGATGAATCAATTATTATTGAATGATTTGTTGGGAATAATCTACATGTTCAGTGAATGTATTATGTTTGAAGGAATGCATAAATGAATGAATGAAAGTTTGTCATTCTTACTCCAAAGCCTGTTGTTTCTTTGCTATGAACTATTTGTGCCGCTGCTATGAACCCTACTGAACCTCTACACCCTCAAACCGTTTGAGACAAAAGGATAGTTGTACACTGTATAAACTACTGCAAATTCTTTTCTTTTCTGTCCTTGCACTGTAACGTGACAGATTCTCCCATTAATAAATTGAGCCTGTTTCTCCTACTCTGCTTCTGAGTCTACCATGTCACATGCTTTGCCCATTGAGTCACTGGCAAAAAAATGATGCCATTGAGCTTGCTTTCTCTTGCTGCTCTGGGAAACCCTGAGGCTGCCATGTGAAGAAGCCAAGGATACTCTACTAGGTAAAAAATAAGTGGCCCAGTCTCCTCTGTGGCCCCAAGTGACTGGCTATCAACTGCCAGGTGTGCAGGAGTGACAAAATTGTAGATCATCCATCCTTCAGCTGACCTCCCAAATAAGCAAGGACACGTGATTGAGGTTAGCAGAGGAACTGAGTTCATCCACCAACCCAAGTAATTGTCAGTCAAATGCATGGTAGTGGTTGTTTTGTTCATTTGAGGTACAATTTGTTACACAGCAAAAGCTAACTGATACTGAGGCTATATCAAAGCAAAATAAAAATTAGTCCTGTTATCAGCGTCCCTGTATAAGTTTATGTAGTAGCCTTTTAAGGTGTGAATATTGAATCCAAATACGGAGAAGTCAGTTTTCAGTGGCCATTTCTAAAAACCCCATTAATGGAATGCTTCATTTGAGAAGAAGAAGGGTTAGGATTGGCCTTGATATGGGTGAATTGTAGAAAGAATCATTTTTGTGTATCTCATACGTGATACTGAGTGACAAACTGAAAACATGTCACAATTTACGTAGTTTGGAGGTTGAATTAGAGTACATGAAAGCCAGCATCTCTCCAGAATGCTAACATAATGAGGGGGTTTTCCATGAGCATGTCGAAGACAGAAAAACATGGATAAGACTGCAATTTTAGAATGTTCTGTTTGATCCTTGGCTCAAATAAATTTGGGTGAAAATGATACTAAAGTTATGGCTGAATATCAAATCATTTTAATATCATTGGACAGCGTATTTTGATACATACACTGACAAACACCATGTTATTTTTCTTAAAAACCATTGAAAGTTTGTTGAGAAAAGTGTGGGCCTCCAAGTACATTCTCGTAAATGATTCCGACACCACACTGATCTGTGATACTTGAATTTGAATGGGTAATATTATAAAAACACGCTGCCAGTGCTGCGCTGTTGATGCCCACTTCTGGTCAACCAGATGTCTGTTACTCGTTTTGCCCCTACGTGTTCAGCTGTTAATCTCAAAAGGAGAGGTGAAGTAGCTTCTTTTTTTCTTAAGAAAAATAAGAATCCTAGGATGTACTGCTGAGGCAGATTTTTATCATAATGCAATTTATTATGTTGGTCCATGTTCACTTGTCTTCTCATTTCTCTAGCCCATTGGGGTACTTGAACTGTCTTGCTAATGGCAATATGGTTCAGTCTGTAGTGTTATATAATAATAGCTTCCCAATCAGAAACTTGTGTGTGCTATTCCCATGTTTCATATAAGTGATCTGTTCAGGCCACTCCAAAGTGCCATCTGCCAGTATAGGCACTTTCATTGGAAGGAAGGAATTTCTCATCCTTACTAAAAAACTAATTATGGGGCAGACTAACAACAGCAAGGACAAAAACGACCAGAGGATTGAGAATGGAGCCTGTCTCTCCTTCCGTCAAGTGAAGACTTGAAATAAGCTAAAACTTCCTACACACATTCAAAATATAGACATTAGTCAAATGATGCTGTTTAAAACATGTTTCTCCTGCTCTCAAATAGCAGTATCTTACATTGACTCTCCAATGGTGGAAATCTGGATTTATCCTATCTTAGCTGTATTTTTGTTCCCTGAACATTTATCACATCCTTTATGTATACTTCCTGTGGTGGTTTTAAAATATAACCAAAAGTCTATCAAGAGGTGCAGCTTAATTCCTCCCTCTTTAAGTGTGGAGTGGACTTAGTAATTAATTTCTAATAAAGAGAATGTGGCCAAGGTGGTGGCCTGTGACTTCTGAGATGAGGTCATACAAGCCACTGTGGCTTCTTGATCTCACTTTGCTGAATCTCTCCTGGGGAAGCCAGCTACCATATGGTGAGGGTCCTGGAGCAGCAGCCGTATGAACAGGACTCTGTGGCAAAAAAAGGGGGCCTCCTGCCAACTGCCATGTGAGTGAACGATCTTGGAGACCTACCTTCTAGCCCCGGTCACGCCTTCGGATGGCTACAGCCCTGACCAGCGTCTGGACTGCAGTTTCCTGAAAGATCCTGAGCCACAGCCAGTCAGCAATGCTGCCTCTGAAGTCCTGACCCACACCAATAGCACAAAAATAAGTGTTTATTGTTTTAAACTATTATGTATTGGGGTAATTTGTTACTCAGAAATAGATAACTAATATACATCCACTGAAGTGACTAGTGAACTCCATAAAGCTATCAGATAAAAATATTTCTCAGATATTGATTGTTGATTCATTTCCTCTTTTAAAAATGGGTGGTTTGTCTGAAATGTTTTCTTCCTCCTTCCATAAAATCTTTAGGGAAAGGACTTCATGTATAATGGAAATTATAAATAATATGGAGTTGAGGAATTATAAATACATGTTTTTTATATGTAAGTATGTATGCATGTAATTATCTGATCCAAGATACTGTTGGTACAAACTTACTGGAAGATAAGAATCTTTTTCCCTATATCTCTTTACATCTGCTGGTATGTGAAGACATTTTTGCTTTTTCAAGAGGAAAGACTTTAGAATTGGGAGATGATGCTAATAATGGAAGGCTGAGTAGGATGTGAGAAATTGTGTGGTTTATGGCCAGCTCCTTGGGTTGGCATTGATGTCCTTTGGTAGAGAAAAAAAAGAGCCATAGGCTCACTTATTCATTCAAGAAACATTATGTCACCTAGCCTGACAACTATTTGTCCCTGTGCCCTGTGTTCCATAAAATGCAAAACTTAGGAAAGGTCATTCTCCTGTTCTTTCACACAAACCATTAATACCTTGTATTTCTTGAGATACATGGAAGATGCCTTGTACAGCGTAAGTTAGTATCCTTAGGGGAAAAACTAATTGGTGGTCACATAATGAGCAGTATTGGGAAGCCTCCAGCCTTTCACCTCACAGGGGTGGCAGGGGACAAATAAACCTCTGAGCAAGAGAAGACGGACAGGGCAGACCCTGTGCCGTGGCTGTACTTGAAAAACTGTTTGCTTCTATAAGACACTCCCTTGAGGGTGCCCAGAAGAACTAGGATATTCTTAGGGGACAGATCTCTTAGTAATTAGGGATCTGATAGGTAAGAAAAGTGCATTTATTTGTAGCTACAATCTGGGAAACCTTGGACATACATTGGGTAAATATGCTTCCAACTTCTCAATGTTTCTTTCCTTTCTCCCTGTCCTTTTTTCTTTCTTCATCCTCTTCTCCTTTCTTTTTTCCCTCCATGCTCTCTCCCTTCCCCCACTCCTGCTTCCTTCCTTCCTGTCTTGATTTCCTTCATTCTTCCATCGAACCCCACCTCCTTTTTTTTGCTCTCTTTAGTCCACACTGTTTACTTTACCTCCAGAATCTGGATGCCCTGGCTGAGTTAGGTCTCTCCTTCCAGTTGCCTTTATTGACGTGGGCTTTTTGCCGTAAGTGAGCTCATGGGCTCACCCACACCACCCCCCCCACACACACACAGACACACACACAGACACACACACACACACACACACACACACCCTTGTTCATGTTAGACACCTCAGCCTGTTTAAGTCTGCTGGCGGTGCTTTTGACCTTATTCTACGGTCTATCACACATCCTTGGAATTTAGAAAATTCAGTAATTATCCTGTGTCATTCCAGACTTCTGTTAGTGGCGAGTTGAGTGTTACCTTGAAGACTTTCTGTTGCAGCAGGTTGAAACTTGGCATGCGTTTTGACAGCCAGATGCAATATTTCTTCCTGATTGCACGCCTCATAGTCACTTAATAATGCATTGTTTTCTGAAGTAAAACTCAGTGGAGGTGCAACATCTGGTTTCTAGTGAAAAAGCCTGACTTAATTTACTCAAATCCCTGGTGTGATTTACAAAGCACCAAAGAAGGTGGAATGCTTTGACACATTGTAGCATACCGCCGGACTGTGTCTACATTGGCAAGGGTTTTCGAAATGGCTCATTTAAAGCAATCAGTGAATCTTTTATTTGGTACCACCCTTACAGCCAAAATGTTTACATTTCTAAATGAAAACCTTTTTCTTTGGGTGAAAACATTTCCAAAAAAAGTAAATGCTTTGGACATTAAAGGCAAAGACAATGTTTTCCTTTGAACAGTAGAGATTGTGAAATGTTTTCCAAATATCTCCAAACATTATGAGGAAAAAGCAAGCATTTGATGAATTCCTGGTCTGAAGACTGTTCTAAGTAGAATTTCAAGCAAGTTCAGATTTTCAGACAGGCTACCAATTCTTTCAGTGGAATAGTTGGATATTTGGAAAAACATTCAAACTTTAGTAGTAAATTGAAAGCTGATGTGAAGAAAATCACCAGGGTAGTTGAGCTCAACCCTCACATACATGCATGATTTTTATAAATTGCTAACAAGTCAGAATTTCAATGTCTTGGGTTTTTTATTTTTATTTATTTGTTTCTTTGAGATGGTGAAATCTGATTTTGAGGTAATTCACATTTGCTGAGCACCCACAGCATAATGCAGTAGGTAGTACCAAGGAAAAAGTTAAAACTTGGTGTTGTGATATGAAAATGTCTTTGCCATAAACATTTTTTTTCTGACTTCTACTAATTGGCGCATAGAGTGAAACAGGTGGTTACCACCAGGTTTCATGCTTGTTGAGTTCATCATAACAAAATCAGTGAAGCCTTAGTGAATTAAATAAATAAAACTAAATTTTCCACAACAAATAAAAATGCATAGATATAATTTTCTATAAAAATAAATAAGAATTATTGTCTTAGGTTTAAATGGTCTGTAACAATAAATCACTGTAGTGAAAGTAGAAGGTCACATAAGAACTTCTTATAAACTTTATAATTTCAGGACAGAATAAGTATAAAACTGACATGAAGTAACCTTCAAACCATCATGGCTAATTATATTCTTACTGACATCAAGGTATGTACTAGTTAATATTTTTCAGATTTTGCTCTTATCTGTATATCAAATCATGAAGTCAAAAGGTGGACTTCATTTTTACAGTCTTGTGCCAACATGTATATTTAAAATTTACATCTTTGTTTGGCTTTTAAAATCAAGAATGAATGTGAAGAATTTAAACATTATAATTTTCAAATTCTACATCTGTTAATAAATTATGACAGGTTCTGTCATATAAATGATCTCATGTAACTTTTTACAACTCCCCAGCCCATAATATTATTGTTCCTTTTTAGCAAGATGAAGCAAGTCAGATGCACTCAATTACATTGGAAGTTTAATGAGAGCAAGAATACTTAGTCCTTCTATCAATGTTTTCTCCAATAACGAAGTATGTATTTTAATCTGACTCATTATTAAATACAGTGTTCTTCTCTACAGTGACATTATGTTGTACCCGATTTCTATGTTGAGCCTTACTTTTCTTTTATTTTAAATACAATACAACACCATTACTTACCTTTTAAGATGTTTACAAGTATTAAATGCCACAACTTTGAAAATCCTTGGTACTAAAATTTTAGGCTTTGCATATGGACATAAGTAGATCATTTTCTACAAATATTTGGACATTTCCTACAAAGTATAGGGCAAATTGTGTGAGAAATTTTAGGTTATGGTAAAGACCTTGGTTTTTATTCTGAAGGAGATAAGGAGTCAACGCAGTATGTTGAGCAGAGGACAGATACAACAAGCAGTAGTTAAACAACAAATTAGTGGCCTCAGCAGAAATGAGTATTATCTTGGACTACAGTGGTAATCGTGAACAGAATATGCAACAAGAGAAAGGTAAAGAGAAGTCAAGATGACCCTAAGTGTTTCTTTGGCCAAATTACTAGAAAAGTAGAGTTGCCTTTTACTAAAATGAAAAGCCAAGACCAAGCTAGTTGGGACAGGGGCATATAAAGAGTTCCCTTGGAGAGATTTTTCTTGACTATCTGAGGGGAGATGTTTAGTAGAAGGTGAAGGGTAGTTATTAAAGACAGACATGAGATTCCTTAATTTATTAATAATGTTTAAACCCATGGCATTTAATCACTGGTGGAGGTTAAAAACAAGAAGTTAAAGAACTACGTCTTGGGATATTTCGATGTTTAGAGTTTGGGAAAATGAAAAGATCCAACAACAATAGCAAAAGCAACAAAAAAGCTGCAACTAAATAAATGTCTTGAAACTGCAAATGTCAACAAACGTAACAGAAGTCTGGAAGTTATATTCAAGGCCGTATTTCCTAAACTAATGTGAAATTCTTTTCAAATAAATAAGGTTTATGGTTAAATATATTTTCAGTATCCTTCATACTATATTACCCTCTGAGAAATTTTGGCTGAATATTTCTATATTAAAAGCTCTGAGAAACCCAATTGCAAATGAACCCTTTTAAACTGTTAATCACAATATTTCAAAACTTGTTTTGATCGTAGAAGCCTTTGCTGAGCAATTTCATGGTTCTAAAGTTATTTTTCAGTTTCTTTGCCACGTAATCCGAGAATGCCTATTTTGATAGGACTTGCCTAATCCTTTAAAACCAATAGCTACCAAAATTGTCTCCAAATTTCTTTGACTCTACAATAATGTAGGTGGAGAAAAGTGTCTAGATTTGGGATATCTTTTTAGTTTCACAATGAATAGAACTAGACCATAAGCTGAAAGAGGAAGGTGAGGGAAAATGACAATTAAGTGTGACTATGAGAAGTTGACCTTAGAATTTGGTTAGTTATTGCTGGTAACTGAGATGGGAAAGGCTTGAAAAGTGAGAATGAGATAGGGACTAAGTTAAATTTGAGATAGCCATTAGACACCCTACTGGAGATGTTTAAAAAGCAATTGAAAATTTGAATCACACTCAAAGAAAACGTATGACTCAGTAAGTTTGGGAGCGATGAAAATAAGATATTCTTTATTTCTTGAAAAGATTGAGAGGACCTAGGGTGACAGTATAGATAAGGCTGCCCTTCTCCCAGCATATTGCAGGAGATGTTATAGATGGAATGAGAACTACAGTGATGTACCAGTAGAAGTTTCGTATCATCTTGGTAACAGCACAAAACCAAACGTTAGCAGTAGTGGGAAAAATATTACCAATATGTGAATGTCCTTCTTTGCTCACTTGTAATCTGGGGATAGAAGTTCAAAGCAAATAATTTCAAGTTCCGTCTCTTCTGCCTCTTTCTTACCTAGCTCTAAAAGCCTCTCCCTTTCTCCCCACCCCCTCCCCTGCCTCTTTTCTTTCTCTTTCTCTCTCTCCCCTTCTCTCCCTCTCTCGCGCCTTACCCCCACCAATTTGTTGATTTAACATATAATTTAGAAAAAATGTCTTATATGCAATATATGGAAAATTGAAATGCAGACTCAGGGCATTTACCTGATCTTAAAATTACTACCAATCAAATCATTTAAAATATGATACGCCAGACACTTCATTTTTTTTAAGTATTATATTCAGTAGATCATTTTCTCCAGTGCATTTCCTTGTTAACCTATTAGAGAAATTGTAACTATAGTCATTTTTATCAAATATTCCTTGGAATTCTTTTGCATTTTTATCTTAGTGTTTTTTTTTTCCTGTGTTGATTGATGTTTGGCTTCCAAATGAATGGTTTTGAAAGCATACACAGTTATAGATTTGGACCAGAGTTATCAAATATGAAGGGAAGGTCGACGATATTTGTTAAAAGACTTGAATAATTATTTTTAAAGACAAAATTAAGCAGAGGAAAGTCAGAGTCAGATTTCATTCATATTAAGTAATTATGCTCATCCACACAGTGGCAGGAAAAAAAGCAAGAAATTTCTCCACTGCACAATGATTGCATGGCACTTGTGGACGCTGCCTTCTTTGCATGGGAAATGAAGTGGCCCAGTGTTGGGCATGTGGTGATAGGTCTGAGATAGCACATGTGATATCAACAATGGTTTCCCCTTGTTGCATGGAGAGATCATACTCAGAGATGTTAAAGGTGTGCTGGTTGACTATTTGTCGGGAGAAAGTTGGCTCATAAGCCCCATCTCTAAGCTCTGCCAGGCTCTTAATATGACTGGCTGACTCCCCTGCTGTGTGGTCATGGTCTTCCTCCTGTTTCATGCTGCTCAAGAGAAGTCAGACAATTAATACAGGTTCATGAAAAGACACTATGACAGAAAAGACTAAAGCTGTTGATGCTGATCAGGCTCTGCCAAAGCTTCCTGCATTCTATACATGCTCTTTGCATATAGAATGAAAAGAATGAAGAGTCTTCTAAGGAACTGAAATTCTGCTGGGGGTGGGAGGGTGTCAGGTGTGCCTGCCTTGGTAGTGATTCAGTGAATTTAAGTGGACCATGCCCAGGAGTATATAGGAAAGCTATCAATAAAAAGCCACATTTCTGATCATATCAGTATTTCATGACTCCCATAAGAATTTGGAAAATATAGAAATCACCTCTAATCTATACAAAGAGACACGATTGAAAATACTTTTTGGTATATTTTCTGTGAAATTTTAATACCATTGATCCCACATTTATATAGGGTTTCCTGCATTTTTGTCACATTTTTTAAGCATATTCCCAACTTTCAAAATTTATTAGTTAATACACATTATAATGAAGCAGTATTATCACACAGTATATAAATGCTCTATATTTATTTTGTTGCCCTTTTGTTGAGGTTTAGATTGTTCCACATTTGTTGTGAATAAAATTGTGATGAACATGATGATTAAGCCTTACAATGAAAACAGTGTTTAATATAAAAGATATTTTTTAAATTATGTAATATTTTCTCACCTTTGTTATTTAAGTTGGCATAATCAGGAGAAAAGGAAATGCCACTTTATAAGCCCATTCTTTGAACTAGTTGATAGGAAATTACCAATACCATGAAATATTTCACTGGATTAAACTAAAAGCTGATGGATTTTGTAAAGATAAAACAGCAAGCATGCTTTGAGCCCAGCATTTTGCAATATCCAACCTCAAGTCTGGAAAAATAGTCTAATGCTGGTTGTAAATACTTTTAGCATGATTAAGGCTGATCTCTTCAGAAATAACCTCCATGTTCTAGTTAAAACATGACTGAACCAAATCCCTTCATGAATCTTCTTCTGGAAGTCTTACTTTTCCCTTTAGGCATGATATTAGTCATTATGTGGCACTTTTGATTATGTGTAGAATATTCATATTTATGTAGTTGCTGACACCTCATCCTGCCATGTTTTGAATGTGCATGAGTGAGTAGGTAATGATGGTGATTTATTGTGATAAAAGTGAAAGAATGACTTAAATTCACCTGAAGGAAAATCTTTACTTTAAAGACAGGTGATATATTTAGGGCAGTTTATAAGCTTTATAGCTTTTTTTTCTTCTGTATTTTCTTAAAACATAGAAATGTTCACCTTTATAAATAAGAAAAAAAAAATAAAAGGAGACAGTCCTATTAATTCATTCTCTTAGAAACTAACAGAAAAGGGGAAGAAGGAGACATTAATTATTGATTCACACACAATATATTGATTAGTTGACATGTGTAACTTACCATGACTCAAAACTGTATCATAAATTTAGTCATTTTAGGACATTGGTATTAAGTTATACACTGCATTCGCTGATCGACCAGTGTCGATGTGGGCAACTATAGTACTTCACATAGCTGGTTTACACAGGACAGTTTGCATCGATCATGATGGTGAATTGATGTTGGGAGGCAACTCATATTGTGCACATCCTTCTTTTTATTAGAATGAAACTATTAGATTTTGTTTTATTTAAATAAAATACATCCTAATTGGCTAAATATTTTCAAACATTATATACTGAATTAAATAAGTTCAAATGTCCAATATGGAGCAAATAAAGTAATAGTTTATATTTAACATTATTGAGTAATTTCTTCCATGCTCTACAATCTCTTATCATTCTCTGTGCAGTTAATTTATATCCTCTTCATTCTCTTTTAGGGCAGTATGTTATACATAACTTGATTTTCTCATATCCTACATTTCACAACTTTACACATTTACTAGACACTGTACTTTCTAGTTTCCCGAGAAATATTTACAAACCATTGTAAAGAATTCTGTTGTATATTGAGCAGGCAATCTGACATTGAGCATCAGAGCATTTCTTATCTAAGCTATAAATGATTAATTAAAATTTCTTTAGAAATGCATGGCTTCCAGGGGAAAAAAAATCCCACAGATGGAAGCCTGTTAATTATTCTTACTAGGATAATTCTTAAGTGAAAATTTAGGCTGTAAATTTGTCATTTGGGAAGTGCTTCTTGATTGCTCATGGTGAGACAATTCTATAATAATGGCTTTGTTCTGTGTGTTAGCCCTGAACATGGAATGAGTGGGCCTAGGTTCTGGCTCAGACATCAGTACTCCCTGGACATGTGGCTTTATATACATTACTGTGTAACTTCTATGAGACCTTTCTAACCTTTAGGAAATGGACAAAGAATACTTTCCATTCTGACTTGAGCAAGTTATTGGGACTAATAAGGAAGGCTATGTTTTACAGGCTACAGTAAATTTATAGTAGTATTAATATTGTAATTGTTGATATTGAAGTATTCCTGACTTTATCTTAATGAACTTATCTGTATGCCTATCTTCATTAGCAGTACCAAATGCTTGAAAATATGCAACATGCGACTTTATGGTATACTCATATCTTAGTTTGCTAGGGCTGCCATAACGTAGGCTGGGTGGCTTGAACATCAGAAATTTATTTCTCATAGTTCTAGAGGCTGGAAGCCCAAGATTAAGGTGCTGGCAGGGTTGGATTCATTTTGAACACTCTCTCCTTGGCTTGTAAATGGTTGTCTTTTCCTTTAGTCTTCTCTTGGTCTTCTCTGTGTTCTACTCTCCTCTTATAAGGACACCAGTCATAGTGGATTGGAGGCCACCCTAATGACCCGATTTTACCTTAATTATAGGCTGACCAGATATGTTCTTTTAAATGGGACAGAAGAAAACGGTACTGTCCTGTTTAGAACGGTAGCTATGGTCAGCCCACTGACACTTGAATTTAGCCCAGTAGGACTAGGATGAAATGGGACAGTATCGTTTTGTTTGTTTGTTTGTTTGTTTCTGTACTTAATCACCACTTGAAACACCCTATATCCAAATATTCTGGGATAGTAGGAGCTAGAACCTCAACATACGAATATTTGGGGGAAATAATTCAACCTACAATACTATATAATAACATTTGCCAAAAAGTGTTCTGCTGAACACTAGTATCCAGAAGTAATTTAATAAAAGTTCACATTGATGACTACATTGGGAGAATGCTAAGTAATATACAAAGAACTGTGTGTTTGTTTGGTCTTGTTATTTTTATGGGTCTTTTTGCAAGCTAAAAATGGTGATTTCCAGAGACAGTTATAGGAGGCAGGCTATTCTATTCTGTTTGACCAAATGACCAGACTCTGTGCTTTGGAAAAGGCTGGTGCCACACACATTCTAACTCTTATCATTTTTTTCCAAAGAGAATAATAAAAATCTGACACATTTGAAATATAGATCTTAAGGTGGGCCCACTTGTAGTTGGAATAAATAATCAACTCTGCCATATTTGCAGGGTGGAGCAAAAAACTCCCCTTGGTTGAAGACTGAATATAACATCGTTCTGCTACAAGCAATTACCACTAATTGTCATGATAGTTTGCTTAATACAAATGTTTGTATTTCCTTTTTTTCCCAGGAAGAGAAGATTTTTTTATGTAATACTCATTCTTAACACTTAAGAATGGATTGATAAAATACTAATTTCTCTTTTTCTTACACAACCAGAATGGAATAAAACAGAAGATAAGATTAAAAGGAAAGAAAAATAAGGAAAAGGTTAATAGTTGCTCTCAAACCATACTATGCATCTGTGCTCCCTAATAAGACTTTTAATAATAATAAAAATGTTCTGGTCTCACCCCTAGCATTTCCGATTCAAATGGTCTGTGGTAGAACTGAGGTGATTTAAAGCTCTCATCATGATTCTAATGTACAGTCAGGAATAAAACTGTCTTAGAAGACAGTGTGCAAAAGCATGCTGTCTCTATTAGGAAACACTGCAGAGGCATTTGGTGCTAGGGTATGATGACCAAAAAAATAAAAAGTAAAAATGATGATAGGAGGTGAAAAAGGTCAGCTGATCAAGTTTCCTGAATCAGTGAGTGAAAGGGAAGTGATCAGTTGGCACTCAGAGCAGCTGGAATAATCTTCATCTTGCAAAAGTCAAGCTCTATACACATTGAACAACATCTCCTCATCCCCTTTGTGCTCAGCCCATGGAAACTACCATTCTCTTTCGTCTCTGTATTTGACTAGGTACTTCGTGTAAATGGAGTTTGGCTTTTTGTGACTGATTTATTTCACTCAGCAGCATGTTCTCATGGTTCGTCCATTTAGTAGTATACTGCCACAACCCCTAAGGGTTTTGTTAATGAAAGGTCACACATTTTTCAGGCAGAGCTCTTTCTCATTCGTAGGGTTGTCCACTTGCTTTTTATAGAGGGAAGGCTCTGAAGAAGCCTGTTAAGTGGTGCTCATTGCTTCTATTAGGGCTTATGCAAGAAATTGAGTGCAGCATCTGAAAAGCGGTGTAGCCAGGCTTCCTATCATATTCAGCAATGTCATTGGATCTAAACTGAATTCGTCTCAATGTTCAATTTAAAAATAAAAAGTAATGAGAAGAATGTATAAAGTTGTGAGCCGAAGACCTGATCTGTCGTCTGTACTTGCCAACCATTATATTGATTCTCCAGTGTCTTCGAGGAAAGTATATGCCTTAGTTACTTCTCTGTTTTGATTCTAGTGTGCATTTATCATAACCCAGGGGAATCTGAAAAGTCCAAATAAACAGATCCAGGTCAGGTATGCACTTCAAAATAGAGAGGAAAGTCACATGGGTATTTTAACAGTATTTTTGGCCTCACTAACTCACTCTGGGAAAAAGAAAAGAAGGCTCATAGAAACCTATGGGACACTTTTTGGTTCTTGGATCCATACGCTCAAGAAGAGAAGCTGACTAAATTTAAAAATAACTGCATAATATAGTGAGATTTTGGACATCTATTTACCTGTAGGTTATTGACGTTATTAAAACAGTCATCGTTGCATCAGTTAGGATTCTTAGGTAAAAATGAAACAGAAAAACTAACATTGTGATCCAGATACTTTCTTAGAATTATCTAAGAGATGGATATACAAAAATCAAAAAATTTAATTTGGTTTAATTTAATCCAGTGATTCCTAGGATGCTAATAAGATGGTAGTTTTTGCTGACATTTTGTTTCGTTGCTTTATTTATTTATTAGTTTTAATTTGTTTTGATGTCTATGTTTAGTTCAAGGATCAGAATGACAGCTGCTGAATCATGTTCTTTTGGTAATGATTTATTTTAAAATATGAGGGCTGTCCAGAAAAAATTTGACCATAAATGCCTTTATTTTGTATATTACATGGCTGGATACTTTCCGGACAGCCCTTACATATTTTACTAGTTCTTGAACTCAACGTAAAAATAATGACAATTATTTTTTTCTTTACACTCCTGCTTAATCAGCTCTTCTCAAGAGACTGAAAGGGAAGCAACTAAGATAAAAATAATAGCAAATATTAATATTTTTTAAAGTATATAGTTTAATACTACTTTGGATTACAATGTCTGGGGAAATTAATTTTCACTTAGGTAGCAAACTTTAATTGAGAGACTAATACTTTTATTTGTTTCTTAGCACTTCTTACAATTAACTCATTTTAACCCAATGCTAACAGTATTGTCCCCACTTCCCAGATGAAAAATCTGAAGCAAATAATCTATGTAGATTGTGAATCAAATCCAGATTTTGTTAGAAGACCAAGATAATTTGTATTATAGAATTTTGCCTCAAAAAGCAGAAATCCTTAAGAAACTACTGTAACAAGTATTTTTAGTTTGTTTTATAAGTTGAACTTCAGTATCACATAAGATATATTTCATATATCTACCCCAGAGTGATCATGTTATAAACACACACACACACATGCGTGCACACATGCGCACACATTCATACACTGATAATCAAGGATTCATCTTACTTATTTTTCTTAAGTGAAGAAAGGAAAAGAAGAAGAATAGAAGAAAAAATAGATATCGGGTGAGATCCTCTCATTTCTGTGCCACGCACTTTCATATATGTCATCCAAAATCATAATCACGGCACAGTCTTAAGGTGGCATTATCCCCATTTAGAAATGAGGAAACTGAAGCTCAGAGAGTTTAGTTAGTTAGAGAGTGTTTATTTGCAAAGTCTTGATTTAAAATAAATTCTAATTTCAAAACCTTTGCTTCATCCATACCATGAAATATCAGCAAATTTCTGTAAGTATTTAGTGTTGGTGGAAATTACAGAGAAATCTCACCCAAACATTTCATTACATTTGCACCTTTTATAAAGTACCAAAATAAATCACTCTAAAAAAAGGAGAAATTGTACTTCAGATGATAAGTTAAGAACTCAATTTTTAATAAAGCACAGTTTTCCTTTGACATTCCCATTGTATCTTGCTTCTGAATATACATTTCCTAAAATCTTCACTCACATTTTAAAAGTAGGTCTATGCATTTCTTATTTTTGTCTGCAAGGTTTACATTAAATTATATCAGACAGAGACTGTGGATTTCTAGATTTATCTTATAATTAAACTATAAAGAAAACATATTACGCCATAATTTTTAGAGACTTCCAAAATTACTGCTTTCATCAAGATATCCTTTCCTTTCAACCTCTAGTTCAAGGGAGATCCAGTGCAGGCTTCTTTCTGTTTCTCTGCCCCCATAACAATTTAGCCTTGACCTTGGCTGACACATTTTAGGGCGTAGGACAACTGAGCAGGGGTCTCATTTAATGAAAGGCAGAGGACTATGATAAAGTCCACGTGGGATAGAAATGAGAGGAGAGCTGAAATTTTTACAGAATGCTTCGTAAAGACTGACTTTCTACTCCCATGTTTCATTCTGTATACAGATTGAGGGCTAGGATCCACGTTCTTCTTAAATGTATTGTTTATGGACAGACATAGCAGATACTTTCAACACAAATGTGTCTCATTACAGAGAAATTCTTACCCTTATGAAATGTTACATTATCAGAGAAAATAGCTGAAAGAACAGGTAACACAAGGATTATTTTTATGGTGGAACCTCAAGCTGAGGTTGCAGGAATTAGCAGAATGTTGAAGGTTAAGCTGAGAATCAGCTTTCACAAATGCATCAAGGACAGTGCAAGAGAAGTATTTAAAGAGGATCAGACTGTGCATTCCTTGTTGTATCTTACACCCAACTGAAACATCTTTATACGTGCGGCAGTGTGTGTGGAAGATGGCGAGTAGGGCATGGAGTATAGGAGAAAGAATGACATCTGCATTTTTCTGTTTCCACTGTGGAACCTCAGACCTGATGAGAGGTTTCCCATGTTATTGAACCCTTGCTTAGTCTCCATTTCTGCTCCTGGGACTACTTTTTAAAGTCACTTTATCAAGATATTGTCATAAATGCATATTTAATATGTACAACTTCGTCTGTTATGGAGGTAAGTGCATGCTTGTGAAACCATGATTACAATCCATGCCATACACCTATCACCTCTAAAACTTTTCTCCTTTCCTCTTGTTTTTTATTACTATTATTTGTGTGCATGTATGTAAGAGCATTTCATGTAACATCCACCCTTGCAGACATGGCTACTCTTTGCAGTGCATTGTGCAATGACGAGTAAGCCCAGTAACGGAGCTGGCTCCCATCTCCTCAGAGAGTCATTCTGTCTACTTGGCTGAATGCCGCCTGCAGTGGCTGTCCTCTGGTGGGCAGTAATATCTGGCACAGTGGAAGTCATCCCTTGTTGCCACATACTTCCTTCTCACATTTCCGTGTTGCAGACTCTCCAGTCTTGCTCCAGCCAGGTCATTGCCCAACTGCCTAAGCCATTTAAACAACCCCAACAGTATGTTATGTACAATGCAAGCCCCTTGCCATAGTATTGAGTGATGTAGTAATGAGCTCACCCTTGTTCTGTTTTATATCCTGATGTCTGCACTTGCTTTGAACCAGAGCCCCGCTAAGCTATTCTCTGGGTTCCTTGGGGTATGTCCTGGCCAATCCTAGAGCTCCTTTGCCTCTTCTGTGACAGACTCAACAAGTCCCCAGTTGAGACTGCTGAGCTATGACTCTGATTATGAGTATGCTGCACAGGAGGGTAGCTAGCAACTGGTCCTTAGCAGAGCAAGTATTGTACTGTGAGGCATTGGCCCTGGTGAGACCTTTGTGTAATCGTCAGACAAAAGGAAAGACACGTTCTTCCAATTAGGGGAGTGGGCCACTTCTGCAGGTCCACAGGGTGTGGGTGAAACTGGGAATTCAAGGTTCTTAAATATGGAAAATTTCCCTTTCCATATACCCATATCACCAGTCTGAGGGTGGTCTTCTAGTAGGTCTGCTAGCCTAAGAGTTCAGCACCTCTGATCTTCAACTGTGTCTGTCCTCCAGCCTGCAGAAGAGAGACTCTCATTGATTCCAGGGAGCCCTTCTGACTTCCAGACTCTGCTTTAACTTGTTCATTAATGATCCAATCCTGTTAGGATCCAATGAGCAAGTTAGACTCTGGAGCACAAATTGCAACACATAATTTTTGCTTGTTTTTTCTCTTTTAATGGAATCAGTGATGCTTATAAATTGTACTCCATCTCCCATTGTACCAAATACTGCACCAGCCAGCGTAGACCCATCCCAACCCACATGTGGAAACCCGAGCACGAACACAACCACAGAATGTTAGGGATGATCAGGCTGTTAAAACTCCTCCCACAACCAGTATTGGGCCATGGTTGCCACACCTCCTGAGAAATCAACTCTAGAATCCCATCCTTAATGTTGGCCACCTAGAACAACTGCTCTTCTTAAGGTAGGTTTCCTTCCCAAGAATCATTGATTCTTATTTAAATGATTTATCTGGGGAGCATTCTCAGGAAAGAAAATGAAGGAAGGAGACTAGGACAGGGGGAGAAAGCTAAACAATAATGTGGTCTTATCTGGAGATCAGCTTCATTATGATCCAATGTGAAAGTTCTAGACTCTGGAGCACAAATTACAACACAGCATCATTCCCACATTTTGTACTCTTGAGGCACCCACATAATGTTTCAGTAAAAGTCTAACACGTAAATTTTAGGCTTTCCAGGCTATTTAGTATCTGTTGCAACTACTCTGCCACTGTAATTTCAAAGTCAGTATGTAAACAAATGAGCATGGCTTTGTTCCAACAAAACTTTATTCACAAAAACACATGAGGGGTTGGATTTGAGCTATAAGCTCTCTGTGGTTTATTGTATCCTGATCTAGGTAAAAAATGGGCTACCATTTGGCTGAAGGAAATTCTCCAAAGAAGTGTAACTGTGAGTTGTGATTGGCCAACATGTCCAGCAGATGATGGATACAGTACACTGGTAGTAAAGAGGATCTGGGTAGGACATCAACAGTATCCACTGTAGTGGAGAATCAAGGGAGGCTTCCGGGGGCAGTGACAGCTGACCTGATTCTTTAGAGAAAGCTGATGATGTAAGAGCATGAGCAAAGGCATGAAGGCAGGTTATAGTGCCTTGTATGCAGAGAAGTACAGTCAGTTTGGAGTTAAATGGAACAGTGAAACAGAAAGCTGGAGAGGTAGACAAGAAGTGGGTTAAGGTCTGGCAGAAGCAATGCCCAGACCTGAGTTATGATTTTATTATACAATCATAACCATACAAGTATAAGGTTACGCAAATAATGCCCCATTTTTATGAGTGGCTAATCTATACGAAATCTTTTATTGCAAAATTATAAGCATGTACGCTTATGATTTTGTAATAAAATCATAGCTCAAGTCCGGGTGTTATTTCTGCTGGACCCTGTGTATTGTCCTAAGAACATTGACTTTGCCTTGTAGGAAATGAAGAGCTATCAGAGAGTTTAAAGAAGGGAGTAGAAATGCAGGAGCCACAGTCTTTTGTTGTTAAGTCCATCTATTCATAAAAAGATTGTTAATCATTTACTCTCCATAGCTCTTAATAAAACTTGCCTATTTTAATTCTCTTTCAAAGCCAATGTGTGATGATTTAGATCAGGCTTTGATGCTGCCTGCTGATGGTGGCAGATATCCTCAAAGTGACTTTCCCACAGTGAAGAGGGGTTTGCATCTTTGATCAATATGCTCCCCCACCCCACCTACTTCCTTTGGAATACAGCAGATGTTTGAAAGGTGTTTCTCTAGATGTCAGGATAAAGTTTAAGACCATGAAATGTAGGCATTTGCTATTGCTGAATGAAGCCAACTGGTCTAGCCATATCTTGGTCTACTTAGTCCCATGCTTTGGTAGATAATCAGATCCATTCCAATCTTAGAGAACCGTCAGTTCAAATTAGAGGTTCCCATAACGTATATAGCCTCTTCATGTGATCTTTTTGAAAAAAAAAAATGCCAACAAAGACACTCCTTTTTTTGTGGCTTCCCTGACTAAACCCTTGATACCTCACTATTGAAGCCAAGGCCAAGAGAGAGAGCTAGCCACCAACAGCCTTTTAAGAATATTCTTTTCTACACATGTAGTCTGGTTTAGAATAGCAATCCTCCAGAAGAAGGGAGAGCAAATAAGAGCTGCATTGATATCTCCAACTTAAGATGCCAGTTATTTAAACCAGGACGGACTCAGTGAGAGAATGTTTAAGAAAGCCGAGTTTCTAGAACATGGATCATACAGATAGCAGTGGTGCCCTCTGAAAAGTAGGCCAAAGCCTTATTTTGTTTTTACTCCTTTTCTGTTACTTCCCAAATATCTACAAAAAAATACTTACTACCTTTCACAATATGAATCAATAAACTACCTTTTAATAAAGAAATGGTATTATTATAGTCTGAATCAGTTCTCTAGTTTATAAAAGTTTCTGACAGATACATGCACTGGAAAGTTATTGACATGCTTTAAGATTTAAGTCACACCTTTATTCCAAAAGGACTTAATATTGTATAATAGAATAGGAAAAATTTTATTAGCTATTCTTTTGGAGCCTAAAGGTCCTATAAAATTCTGACATATAAGGACAATATACTATATAGACATCAGTCCTCCAACTACTAAACTGTTGTTTCTGGAATGAACAATGAAGTTTTCTCCTTGATGTAGGGCCGTGTAGTACTCAGTGCCAGGTGTATTGGTGAAGAATAGTTTCCAGTAACCAGAATCAGGCATTCTCTGAGAGTTATGGATTAATATTTTACGTGTATATTTGTATTGGGTGGTAATGTCTTGATCAAACTTAGAACATTTTTAGAAAGCATATAGCAGGTAAAAATATCACAAAACATCACTAAATTATATACATCACTCTGCTGATTACCATATAAAATAAGTAAATGCTTAATGATCACCATTGGAAAAAATATTGTTTCCATCTCTCTGTCAACATGCATAGTTCGGTAGAGGTAAGGCAACTTGAAAGTTACTTCAGATTGACGATTGAAGTGACTTTATTTGTGTGTTATTAAAATGAGAAAACCGGCACATACTCAAAATAGCAACCTTAATCCTTCTCCCAACACTCAGGCCTGTTTCAGTCTAGCATCAAACATGGCAACTGGCGGCTGGCTTTCATGGAAGCACAGTCAGTTCATGGCGTCCAGATCACTTACACAGCTCTTGTTAATGGGCAGTGTTCCTTCTTACCCATCAAGTGCTCTATCCAAGTTCATGGTCTTAAATCTCTTCCTTGGACATCTCATTCTTCCTCCCTATCAAGGAAGGGGGTAACTTGCAAAGCCCAATATGCTTGACTTTGAATTCCTTTAGGACCTGTTGCAATAAGATAAACTACTTCATGTCCTTTACATCTATTTCTATATAATATTTTCATTTCTATGAGGAGTCCTTTGAGTATAATTTTATGTATCCAAGGGCCGTCCAGTATCCAGTCATGTAATATGAAAAATAGAAGAGGCATTTATAGTTGGATTTTTATGAATGTCCCTAGTACATATAAAATCATACTCAAAGGACTCCTTATGGAAATGGAAATAGAGATAGATGAAAAGGACATGAAGTAGGCTGTCTAGAAAAGGATCCAGCCATCAATGCCTCTGTTTTTCATATTACATGGCTGGGTATTTTCCAGACAGCCCATATGTGTATATATGTGTTTATATGTGTATGTGTGTATATATATATATGTATACACACATACACATATATATTTCTTATAGATAAAATTTATATTATTTATTTTATAAATAACATTTATATATTTTTTGTAAAATTAATGTATATATTTATAAAACAAAAGCAACTATCAGGCTTTGCCCATTTTTTTTATGGAGTGTATAGCATGTGAGATGAATTTAAAAAGTATATTTGCAGGGTAAGCTCAAATAAGTGAACCAAAGTAGCTGTGGAACCACCTGTCCAACAAAATTATCTGGGGGAGCTCCTGTTATTAGAGTTACTGATACCTGAAAAAGAGTGGGGGCAAGTCTGAGTCACAAGTTACCTCATGGGAAGTTGTGTCAAGTTAAAGAGGGGATAAAGGGAGAAAAGAAAACAGAATTAGTGCTTTATAACCTGAATACTTGATTTCTAGGATCAGGTCCTCTTAGTTGTTACAATTTCTATAACTTTATCGTTGCCACATTTCTCTACTCGGGAACTAGGTAAACACCACGTCTTAGTCACTTGACCTTCTCAAACTCTTGCTGACTTGTATGACATTCATTTTCCCAAGTCTTCTCCAGAAAAATGTGCACATACATTAATTGCAATTCCTTTTACTTTGGCTAGATAATGAGAAGCAAAATAAGATTTTATTGTTGTACTTATTATTAGAATAACTCCTATAAAGATCGTTTTGAAGCCCAGTCTTTGCCACTGCAGTTAGAGAAGAAGTAACCCTACCTCTCACCAAATCTTGACAGGACAATCGTAAGAGGCCAGCTTTAAGGGCGTGACACAGTTTAGGGAGACAGATTCCTATGTGCAGTAATCCAGCTCTGGATTGGAAAGTATTATCCATCATTGCCTACCTATTCTAATGGGACCAAGGCCAGTGGAAATATGGCCTAAAAGTATTGTCTGGGAACAGAGTGGAACTTCGGTGTCTAAACCTTGGTGGAGCTGATAAACTGTTAAATCCCTTCCCCATCTCCCCCTGCACCAGCTATCCATTTAAATAATATGACATGGATGAGGAATTTATTTATTTGATGAGAAGATGAATCTTGTGACTCTGTGTCTTTGGAGGGAAGAGACGGTGACAGAGGAGAATAACATGAGAATACTTTTCCATGAATAACATGAGAACAACATAGGAGCTTTTAGTTTGAAGTCTTGGCACTATGCCCTCCAGAGAGAGGGCTGTTGGAGCTGTATTTTTGGATAAACATGTAGCACTGCAGATGATGAGAATCAGAGATTATTTAGGAGAAATACTTCTTTTTCAAGATTCCTCCCCGCTCTCACCACATACCAGAAAAGAGCTTGGGAACAGCACCTGGAACGTTCTAGGTCATTCACCATCATTCCTTGCAGAGAACATTATTGGAGGAAGCAGTGAGTAGTCACCTAGGTAACTATTTACCCTAGGCAAATAGAGTAGCTTAGGAATGAAATTATTAGGTAATTTGCATAAATACCTGAGGGAGACATGAGGGTTGGGATAGGCCATGTCAGGGCAAAGAACTATCTAACTTAGACCTTAGTAGGAAAGTGGCCTGTTTGTACCCAGAGGCTGGTAAATCCCGGGGACGCATCGGTTATGCAAGTTACAATAATGTATCTTACAAAACAAAGGAATTTGTGAGGACATAGGCCATTCCTCAATTTAAAGACTTCTTATTTACAAGCCATTTTGTTTTTACTCTCTTATCTACCTTTCCCTTATTGTGAACTGCTTCTGGCTACTCCTTTGTGTCTAAGTTTTCCAAAAATTTAGCTCACTTCACTTTTTAAATGTCTGTTTCCTTGAAGAAATAAGGCGAAACCAAAAATGCAAATAAGACAAAATGAACTTCAAAACAAGAGCATCAGATTCTGTGATTCTCACCAACTTTCTTCGTCACTTGTTTCAACATACTTAGTCTCCAATATCGGATCTCCTGGTTCTGACGTTCAATTCCATTTCTTGTCTTTAATTTCACTACTTCTTAAGCTCCAGATCAACAAAGGCAGGGAGAGATCAGACATTCCCTTCTTAATACAACCCAGTGTGTCATCACAGAGAAATCTCTCAAGAAAAAACATTTTTCAGCTGTGAAAATCCATGTTTTAATTTAATTCTGACTAAAGTTACTTGAACACTTTAAAAGTAACCTTCACATGAAACTATATAAAGATCACTTGAATATTAAATATGTGACTGACTTTCAGATATTAAATTAGAATGAATAATTGAAAACTTAGCATGTTTCTTCTGAAAAGTTGCCAGTGGTAGGTCTGTTAGTCTCTCCGAATCAAAATATTGATGGAACACCATATCTATTTATGGATTTCATGACTTAAGGCAATAAGGAAAGCTTATGATTTTTCTGAATTTAGCTCACAACATTTAGTCTGTTTAGTCTGAATCAGAAAGGCTAAAACATAATTTAATGGTTATTCTTAAATATAATTTCTCTTTTTTGTTTCTTCAAATAGAAAGAACTGATTTTTTTCCTTTATAAATTTAATACTTCACAAGAAAGCTATTACAAACATGATAAACTTCTTTATAATGAGCACTCCTGAATAATGACTGGGAAGCCTTTAGTTGGCTCAGCTGGAGGTCTTTAATAAAGACATATGTGAATGCTTTAAATTGTCTTTTTTCATATAAACCAAATAGTCTTTTCCATTATTTTCCAGTATCCCTGATTGCATTATTTTGCAATTATCCTTTTATTATTAATATTATTTTTTACTTGGGTGATGCTCTTTAATAGAACTTTTTTTGCAAAGACAGAAATATCCTACATACAAGGGTGGGGGGAGCAAAACAACAATTGTTTTCTGGAGGGCAGGGCCCTGCTAGCACAGGCTTCCCCTGCTAGGTGAGTGTTCTAGGAACCCATCTGCATCAGTGTACCAGCTGGCGTGGTTGTGAGAGGCTGTGTGTGGAAGAAACATCCCAAGTTGTGACGGACAGATGACTGGCTCTTCCACGATGGCAATGCACCCACCCCCCTGTATTTAGCAGTTTTTTACCAAAAATGGCCTCACCCCTGTGCACCACCTTCTTTATTCCCCAGATCTCACCCCCAGCGACTTTTTTTTTTGTTTGTTTCCTTGGGAAAAAATTAAAAAGCCCTCAAAGAGAAATGCTTTGTTGATGTGGAAGAGATGAAACTAAAAAAAACACAAGCACTAAAAGGCATCAAAATTGACAAGTTCAGAAACTGTTTTAAGCAGTGGAAAAAAGATCTCAGTAGGTGTATTGCATCAAATGGAGAGCACTCTGAAGGTGACTGAAGTTTAAACATGTAAGGATAAATATGCCACTTTTTATTAATACATTACAGGTTTTTTGGGACCCCCTAGTATGTGCTGGCCAACCAATGTGGCAGCCACGAGCTGCATATGGCTGTGGAGCACTTGAGATGGAGCTTGTCTTGAGTGAAGAGCTGAATCTCAATTTAGCCACCCACGGCTAAGGGCAACCTAATTGGAAAGCACAGCCCTCCAAACTGAATTTAGATTTCGGTTACTGGTAGCCTTAGTTGACATAACTGTTTTTGGAAATGACAATTTAAGTTTTACCGTTGGAACGAAAAGATAAGGAGCTACCCTCCAGTGTTGGGCTCTGCATTTTTCTATACCATTTTGCTAAAAAGGAATGTCTATGGTTTCCCTTTCTCTGTAGCTTGTGAGTGAAGAATTTAACTGTTCGTGGAAAATGTTGATTCTTCTTCCTGAGATAAATCCATAATATGTCCTGACGATGATTTAAGGGAGTAAAATTGACAGGTGCTGTTAAGCAGAAAGAATAAGGCTCACATAAATCTCTGCCCATTAGTTTGGAATGTGGGATGATGACATTTATGGAGAGATTCTCCCCCTTCAGCTTCAGAGATGATACTATTTCTCCAGCTGTTCGACAAGTTGTCCTGCTCTCCACTCACCTTATCAGCACAACCCTGTGGGCAGCATTCACTTCTCCTGGGGTACAGAACGATCCGAAAGGACTTGTTTTATTATTTTCTTTTCTTTTTTTTTTTATTTTCTGTCTCTGGAAAAGTTTCACTCAGAGAACCAATGACTCTTGTTTGATAGAGAAACTTTCGGAGAGCAGACTCGAATGACAGTCTCCTGCAAGCCTCAGTTAGAGAAGTGTTCGTCCCCGTTCTCTGCAGCACGTACCGCTCTCATTTGGCGGTGAGGGAGTTCGCCCAGTGTTCATTTTCACGGCATCGCATCCTTTATGTTAGCAGCTCATTACCTTTCTTACTTTAGAAAGTCCTGAAATTTCACCCTGTGGTGTTGAGAAGTCAGTCACTGTTCATTGGAATGTTCTCAAGAGCTTAATGATTAGAATTTTATGTTTTCTTTCTGTCACCGTGGGCTTAGAGCAAAGTACCCTGGACAAATGTTGACTCAGCTATATCCACTTCTTCAATTAAAGTGCTTTACTTGCTGTGTCCCAACTTCTTAAAGCAAATACAGGAAACAACATGAGTGAAACAGTTTCTTCACATGCCGTGGTTTCAAAATCAATAGCACTTCAATCGCCAAACAGGTTCTTTAAACTTTAATGAAAAATGGATTAGCTGGTGGAAGGGGGGAAATTCAAACTTTTGTCACTGGTGCTATTCTAGGGCCCTTTCAATATTTCTTGAAACCTATTAAGTCAGTTTCTTGTGCCCAGTGTTTCAATTTCCCACGTTTTTAAGTGAGAGGTATCTGAATTATTTCAAAGGAAAAGGAGGTCTTTTCATGACCACATACTGTTTCTCTTTTCAATAAAATTCACACATTGCTCAGTCACTTTCAACAGATTGTTTACAAGGAAATTAGATTGAGCAGGCAGTCGGTGACATTGTCTCTCTTATTTCATCTTCCATTGTCCTACAACTACTTAAACTAGCTCCAAACATACAATGTAAGTTAATATTTATACAATAAATAGCTAATTCTTTAAAGAAACTGACCTTCTGCCTGTGCAATCTTAAAATGAATTTAATTACGTAAACAAAAATTGCCTAAAAATCAATATAATTTCAATGTTTTATTGTTTCAATTTGCATCTAGGTGAAGTTTAAAATTTTTATCTCCAACAGATCAAGGAACTACTTTTGAATATATAAAATTTGTATAATTTATTTATGCATTTGCTTCATGAAGGAAAGGCAGTAGTTGAAATCAACCGTTCTAAATTCCCCATGTTTGATGTTTTTTCACTTGAGTCACCTGATCCAGCCAAGGAGATTTCTGTAAGGGGAGTCCTCACAAGCAAATAAGGAAAAAAATGTCATTTCTAGCTCTGTGTGGGAACTTCATTTATTCATTTATGGAAGTGATATTTAAACATTCCATAGTGCAAGATTCTTCCTAATACTGTGAAAAAAGATACAAACATCTGTTTATTAACAGATATTTCATTCAAAAAAGAACAAGACAGGTCAATCAGTCAATCAATCAAATATATATCAGTTGGGAATAGTGCTATGAAAAGAAAAACAAAGCAAGGAAGGGGATAGGGCATACCACGAGGTTGATGGGGGTGGCTGCAATTATAAATGCAGTGATCAGGAAATTTCTCTTTGTGAAAGTGACATTTATAGATGTCACGAGGAGAGGATGTGAGTCTGGCAATATCCAGGGGAAGGCTGTTCCAGGCAGCAGACAGCAATTGCAAAAGTCCTAAATTGGAAGCGTGCCTGGCATGGGTACCACAAGGAGGCAGTGTGGCTGGAGCGGATGGAGCAAGGTAGATGGTACTGGGTGATGAGATCAGAGGGATGAATAGAGTAGGGGTGCACGGTCTTCCACGTGGAGCCTTACTGATGCTGCTATGAGCTTTGACCTTTGCCCTGAGCAAGTTGGGATGATACTGGAGGGTTTTGAATAGAATAAGCCATGATCTGCCTTCTCTTATAAGCTAACTCTGTACGTGTTCGTAATGGGCTGTCAGAGAACTATGGTGGAGACTAATACAGTGAAACCCTGACAAAAGATAACAGCTGTTCAGGCCCAAGTTGTAATGTGGAAAAGTAGCAAGCATATGGATATATTTTGAAAATAGAGAAAACTTAAGTAGCTGATACATTTGAAGTGGAGTGTTAAGCCAAGGAGCTGCTTGAAGAATTTTTTGACCTGTTATCTATGCAGTGCTCCTCAGACAGTCAAGTGGAGATGGTAGGTGGGACAGATAGGATTCTGTAGTCAGAGAAGCCCGGGCTGGAGATTTAAACGTGGGAGTAATCAGCTTACTGAAGTTCACAAGGCTGGATGAGAACTCTCCAAGCTAGTGAGGATAGGTAGCAAAGGAGAGAGGTGCGAGAGTACTCGCCAGTCACTCCAACCTTTAAAAGTTCAGAAAATCGTGAGACATAAGCCAAGGAGATAGTTTCTGATGTGTAATTATTTACATTTAAACATTAAAATTTTGCATTTCTTTAAAAGTTCATTTAGTGGAATTGGCATAACAATTCTAAAGCGTCTCTTTTCCATTTTAATCTATTATGTGAACAAGCTTTTCTCTATCAGAAAAGTTAGCATTATCCCTTTTTCCATTGGAAATGGAACTCCAGAATTTTCACCTAATATATTTATGCTTGAGATATATTTACGCTTGAAAACCTTTTATTATTCACCTTCTCATATTTCTCTGTAAGGAAAGTAGATACACAAATAAACTTTTAAAAATTTTACTATGCTGTAAGCCAGAAGTTTAAAATTCTTTCCTGGAGTGAAACAACTTTAAAAGTATTTTTACTCAAGTGACAAAGGTAACAAGAAATCGTGTAATTATTATAGAAATATAATTATGTGTGAGTGTGTGTGTGTGTGTGTGTGTGTGTGTGTGTGTAACTGTCAAACACCGTGCTAGTTGGATCCTCTGGGAGCCCAGATTCTGAGATGACTGAGGTTGAGTCGTAGAGGTTTATTGAGGGTGAGGTGGGGGGTGGGGAATAGATACTACCTTTGAAACTTTCAGGGGAGGAAGGAGAATTGCGGGGAGAGCCTCAGACCACAATGTGTATCTGATGAAATCTTGCCAACCTAATGGAGACTGCTGAGCGAAAATTTTCCATTAGAGAAATCTTGCACTGATCAGCAATAGCCAAGCCCATGACGACCCCTTACTCAGTCATCGGCTGCCGGCTGTCCAGGAAGGCCATGGCCTGGGTGGGAGAGCGGAAGCATCAGATACGTAAGGCACCGGCATCTGGAGGCTTTCAGATAGTTGCAAGCCTGGCGCTCCACCGAAAGGTCCTTCTCGAAGAGCAATCAGAGCAGTGCTTTTCCATCACTGCCGCAAATTGACAGACTGTTACTGAAAATGCATCCTTAATGAGATCTTTGGACTTACTGCATCAAAGTTCCTATATCGGTGTGAATAAACATTATTTTTTTATTATAATGCTTCAAATTTCAGCATCAATTACATTTTGTATGCTTGTAATCCCTAAGAAACCATGTTCACATAAATAAGCACATACTTAATTCCTTCCAAATGTGATACCAGCTATCAAATTGAGAATTATTTGTGATAATTTATCAAGTGACAATTCAGTTAGGCCCTCCTTTAATTTTGATGCAATTAAATAATTGTCTCCAAATTATTAGTCATTCAGTTTCTCAGTGCCTAGGAAGTATTCTTAAGTTTCACCAAGATTTATCAAATGACAATAATTTTTGCAAAAAAAATAAAATAAATAAATTTTGCCTGTTAACTTTTTCATCTAGAGATCCCATGTTGAACCTATATAATCAGAAAGGATTGTAAAACTCAAGTGTTTTTTTATTGTGTGTGTGTGTATCTATCTATATGTACATATATATATATTTGTTAGCACAATAATTTTTGATGCATTTAATTTTAACATGCATTCTCTATATATATACATACACACACACATATATAATATATATATATAAAATCACCAAAACTTGTGAGCTATGGATTTAGCTTATTCAGTTTACAGAATATGTATCAGCAATTTTAACTGGAAAAAGTCCTCATTTTCTAACCAAGTGTCTTAGACATTCTTTTCAGCAAAAGTTTACTTTATTTTTCAACTCAAATAATACTATTATGCATGTTTCTGTGATATGCCTCACTCTCAATTCTGTGCTAAATAGATATAAGTCATAGATTCTTGCCGTGTTTGTTGTTTTGCTGAACAAGGCATGACCACCTTCGATTGCTCACACAACTATCTGCTTCAGTCTCCCGGGACACTCCCTCACGATTGATTCTTTCTTTGACAATAGCAGCAGGAAGGAAGGAAGAGGTGAGGTAAATAAAAATCACCAGTACTTCAGCAACATCACAACAATATATTAATATCATAGTACTTCTGATTTCAGAATGTATTACTGCTAACCAAAGCATATTGTCTCTAGACACCATGTTCTGTCCTTAACAGAACAATGTAGGAAAGACAAATACACGTGTCCCCACAACATGCCTTGATTACAGTAGGCTTTTTGTTACAAAGGCTTCATATGCTGAAATCGTGCTTTAGCTTGGTTTCCTACAGTTTTTATATATGAGGCAATGCATCCTAGTAAGATTCAGAATGTTGTCAGATGAACCTTTTATTAATTGTTTGAGGATAACTGTGTAGAAGGAAAAGGAAGAAGAAATTGTCTGATGCTTTTGGCGTGTTCTTTAAGGAATATGGAAGTTCTACATCTCGATGTTGATTTCCTTTGAACAATTCATGTCATGGAAAAGCTTTGTGTACTCCCTGGGGTACACATATTCCAAAGGGCAGCCCCTGGTCTGGAAGAAAGGGTGGATTAATATTCTAGAGCGATGATTCTCAACTTGTAATGATTTTACCCCCCAGGAGACATTTGGCTGCACCTAGGGATACCTTGGCTGTTGCAAGTCAAGGATGATGCTACAGAGCCTGCATTACACAGGACAACCCCCACGACAAAGATTTATCTAGCCCCCAATGTCAGTCATGCCAAGATAGAGGAAACCGTTCTGGAACCTCACAAGCAAATGTGAGGTCCAAAGACCAGTCTCATTATCATCCCCCTGTAAGTGTGTCAGAAAATGCACAATCTGTATCCCGGATGACTCCTATTCACGTGAAAGTTTGAGAAACTTCAAATTAGGGAGCTGGAATAGGATTTCTAGCACCACTGATGGGCTAGTTTGCAACCATACAATAGGAAACCGTTTTTATACACTTCTAAAAGTTTGATTTTCCTTCTGTTAAATTTGTAGGAAATGTGATGAAAATATTTTTGAATTAACTGAATACAAGATAAATACTGTTCTTATGGATCGTTAACAATGACAATGAATTAGATATAAAATAAAGCCTGTGTGAAAAAGACAATATTATGTCTGAAATCAAGACATTCATTATAACAGAAAAATAGTAACATTTTTGTTGTTTTTTCATTTCCAAAATTGAATTTTAAACTTTTAAGCTCCTCAAAACGACAAACTACATCTGCTAACACATCTGCCTCACACCCAGTTAATATGTAAACATTCTTACTGTCTCCATTTTGTTTTGGGTGATCTGTTTTCTCACAATTTACGCAAGTCCTCAAGACATAATACTTCTTTTCCTTGGCTTTTCAGTTTAGAACTTTTTTCAAGTAAGGCAAGTGAATAGAGAAAATGCATATAACAATTATTAAACTAAACTATTGCACATATCACAAAATAAAATGCAACTTAGAGCTAAATTCATAATGCAAACTCATTTTCATCATCTTTCAAACTATTCCTGCTGTGGAAGGTCATTACCTATTTCAGGTTGAAAAATGGTAATTGAACATTTTCAGCTTCTTTCCATTAAAATGAACTCTAAATTCTCTCAAGCTACTTGTATCTGAACTTTTTCAGAAATGTCTAATAGTCTCAAGTAGCCTTTACTCCTTAAGAAAATCTGATATAGCATAGAATTTTACTTTTGAGTGTAAACTACAGTTTCTTGAGAAAATATTATTGTATATTTTCTGTGCGTATTATTGAAAGTTTTCTTGTTAGCATGGCTACCAGTTTTTAAGCTTAATTTCTTGAACAGAATTCCATTGGGATAAAATAAATGTTCAATTAATTTATAAATCTTCTGATGAACATATTCTGCAGTGTGGATATTTTACAAATTTATTTAAAATAATCTATATTATTTACCTCTCCATATTTGTATTAAAGATTTTTTATGTCTCAATTGCTGCAATCAGTTGCTAACTGCTTTCTCTAATTTGTGCCCCGCCTCCAGCTGCTCTTCTTTTGTACCTTTTGTAACTTCTGGTGTGCCGTGACTCTTCTCAGAGGTCATTGTACTCCCTTAAATCGATCTAAGTCTGTGCCCACACTCAGGTTTCTCCCTGACTGTCAGAGCTCTCCATTGTGCAGCTACCATATCTTCAAGTAGCTTCATTTGTACTGGCTGTCACTTCCCTTGTCTGAAATGTGCCATCTTTTTTCTGCCATCTTCACACCATATCATTTTGGCACCTATAACCTTGCTCATTGATTGTTTAGTTTTTCTAGTCCGGGATACCCTGGTTTCTACCCTCAGCTGAGCCACATCATGGTCATCAGTGAAAGGCTCATGGCTCAGATCCTTCATGAAACCCTCCCCGAAGGGTCTACCTCTCTGGTTCATAATGATATCCATCATTTTTCATCTTCTCCAGCAGTTACTATATTACCAAGTGTATTGCATGATGGGAAATAAACCCTTTACTGTTTCTTCTTTCCAGTTAATAAAGTGCAGACGTGGGTAAAAGCAAGGACCTCCAGTTCCACCTGGTATACCTAGTCTGAAATATTGTTTGAACCAGTCATTCACTAGCCTAGAATAATGCTTAAGTTAGAACTTAATTTTTATGTGTTGCAATTTCTTCATTTATGTGACTTTACCTAAATGATAGATTCATTGTAACTTTTTATTCTGTGAAAAGTACTTGTCAGAGTGGTAAGCACTCAATTCAGATTAGACGTGTACCTCAAAGCCACATCGTTATTATCATGGTCATCATCTACCAATAGAATATAAGTTCATTCAATGCAGAGGTCAACTTGTATACTTGCCCTAGGACCAAATGCACACAATTAGTGCTGGGAATATTGCAATGCCAATAAATATTCAGTTATTCATTTATTTCTTTCTTAGTTGCCTCTAGCTTCTACTACCCAGACTGTGCTGAAATTGTTCTACTCTTTTATCTTACTTCAAGTCATGTTATTATGTACTGTAAAATTCCCCAATCTTTACTTTTCCACAAAGACAATGAACATTTTTAGCAGAAGATTATTGTAAGCTGGACATTTGGCATGTGTTCTCATTAGGTCTTCTGCAGACAAACATGAGTAGGGAGTTTCATGAGTAGAAAGGTAACCATTATAGAATGAAACTTGCTTACAACAAGCTTCAGAACACAATAAAATTCTATTTTAGGCATATTTTCATTTTACTTTTTGCAAATGTCTCTACGATTTTATGTACTTAGTTTCTGTCCTCTTTATGGAAGATCATACATTCATTTCTATAAACTTACCACACTTCCTTGTCTCTCCTTTCCTACTTCTCAATAACCCCGGCTCATTTGTTTCACTTATAAAATGAAAACAAAACAAAACAAAACAAAAAGAAAACAATCTCCTACCAAAAATGGCAGTTCTGGTAAGCAAGGCATGGAAATTGGGGAGGTAGTTGTTGGTGACTGAGAACTCTATTTCTAGGAAATCTAGACTGAAAAATAAACACACACACACACACATTTATCTGTCAGAAGAATGGGTCTATTTACTAATCTCACAGGCTCACAGGGTCTTAGGTCTTAGGATATATTCATAGAAATATGGAGATTAATAGCCATATTGTCTTCTGTGTTGATGACATCCCTGTGGACTAACATAGACAGTCACTACAAATACATGTGCAAGGTAATGTATTGTGTGCTGTGGGGGATACACAAGTGATTACAGCCCATGTACTCGGATAAAATGTATATTATCAGTACTATTTATTATTTGATTCATGGCTACAATATCGACCACCACATTTGGAGGAAGTTATAAATGATTATTAATCAGGATGGTGAAAGGAAAAGACGTTTATAAAATGATTGATTGCTTGAAGTATATGAAAATAGTAAGCCAAGAGAGGACTGAACCACACATACGATAGTGATTTCCAAGGTCTAGTAACTGTGTCTGGACGAGATACATTCTCTGGATTAGTGTTTTTATGGCTGTTTCGTTACACAGGTCTGAATGATCACACCATTAGCTATTGTGATTAACTAAACCCTCATCTCTTCTCCCCTCCCCAGCCTATTCCCATGACCCCACATCCTCCTCCTCTCATTTCTTCATAGTTTCTGATACCTCATATTGTGGGCTCAACATGCAACCTCATGGCTGTGAACCCACCTATACCTGTTATCCTTTTAGTCCCCATTTTCACTACTACTTTTGTTTCATTGTGTCTGTATTTTTAGGTCAAATTCTTGTTGTTGTTGTTGTTGTTGTTGTTGTTGTTGTTGTTGTTGGTTTCCTGAGCAGGGATTGAACCCAGGCCGCGGCGGTGAGAGCACTGAAGCCTAGCTACTGCACCACCGGGGAACCCCCTAAGGTCAAATTCTTTAGAGAGAATTTGGTCAAGTTCATCTTATCTGAGTCAGAATATAGTGTTTGCAGAGTCATCTGTGGTCTGAAGCCAGGAGTGGGGTCATTGTTTCTTTTGAGGAAGGTATTTGGACTTATGATTAAATGCCCCGTAACAAAAATACTGTCCCTCATGAGAGGCACGAGGCCTCTTTAGAGGGGACTGCTTTAGAGCACAAAAGGAAAACAAATTCTCATTGCTTGCTTATTAAGGACCATCCTTAAACCTCATATAGAAGACTTTCTTAATAATCCAGGTGCCATACCATTTAGAAAGCAAGTCAAAAACACACATTTTTAATGGACAAAAATTATGAATCTTATGTTAATTTAAGAACTTTCTAAAACAAATGCTGTTTTTCTACTCAGAATGCTTCTTACATCAAATGTGTGGATTTTCCACATGAAGCAGTTCTCCAGTTTCCTGCAGTCACAAACTGGGTGTCCTAGAATTTAAGGCACCAATAACCCAAACTGAGTGCAGTCCCCTCATATGAAAGGGGCTCAGTCCCACAAAACTGTCTCCCATCTCAGACACCAATTGCAAGTAATGGATCTGTAGGGTACACACTCTTTTAACCAGTTTGGCTACAAATCAGAGGTCCCCACGAGCCCCTCCTCTGGTTTGATAATTGGCTAGATAAATGGCTCACAGCACCCAGGGAAGCACTTTACTTACTATTACTGGTTCGTTTTATAGGATATTATATAGGATACAGTGAATAACCAGATAATGAGGTTCGTGCGTAGGATGAGGTCTGGAAACATTCTGAGTGTATGAACTTCTATCTCCATGGACTTTGGGGTGTGTCAGCCTCTTAGCATGTGGATGTGCTCACCAACCTGGAAACGCTGAATTTCTTCCTTTAGTGTTTTTATGGAAGTTCCATTCCATAGACATGACTGATTAAATCATTGGCCTTTGGTAATTAACTAAATCCCATCCCTTCTCCAGTCCCCAGAGGCTGGGAGGTTTGGAGGTGGGGCTGAAAGTTTCAACCCTCTCTGAATCACTTTTTGGTTCCTTTGGCAACCGTCCTCCATCCTGAAGCTTGCTAGAGGTACCTCATTAGCATAAGCTTAAGTATGGTTGAAAGAGGCTTATTATGAATAAAAAAATAACATTCTTATCACTCAAGAAATTACAATGGTATTTGGTGCTCTGTGCCAGGAATTGGGGACAAAGACCAAATATATATTTCTTATTATGTCACAACATCACACTCCTATTAGAAGGAGATTCTGCTGTGAAATACAGTAACTAGAGCCACTGATTTACAAAGCAGACATTTCTCATTCCATGGTGGTCCACAGAAGATGGTCCCTTTCCTGGGGTTGTACACAGGAGAGTCCCTAAAATGCTGTGAACTGGCAAGAATAACTTACCTGGTGAAACAAAGAAGATGCATTCACTACCCGTCACGAAAGAATGACAGCTGTAATGAAGTTAGCATGCAATTCTGGACAGTTCGGCGTCCGCTAAGAGAAGGTCCGTGATACAAGCACCTTTCGACCTCACTATTCAAGTGGGCTTGTGGTACAGTTACTAAAACTTTTCTTTTATCCAGGTGATACTCATCACTATATGCCAGATAAATAGTGACAGTAATATGTCATTATCACACTCTTTCTCATCCTCAGAACGACCTTGAAAATGTTGGGCTTACTTTTATTTTATAGAGGAAGCAATTGAAATCTGATGATTAACTTCCTCACAGTGTGGGATCAACAGCACCGAGGCCCCAGTCTAACTCCACACTGAGGTTCACCATACCATGCTGTCCCCTCTTTCCATCTCCTTAGAAAAGATAAAAATAAAACATTTTTGACCACTTGGCACTCATTGTATCAAAGAGTATGCATCACTATGGACTTGGATTGAACATACAGTTTCTCCCCCACTTTTCAGCTGCCCTTACAACTGAGAAGAGAAGGTAATTGTCACTTTCAGACCCTGTCGGGTCGTTCCAGCCTGGCAGAGTATGCTGCACATGCATGGCTGAGTAAAACATCGGATCGCAATGTCCTGTCCACACGGGCCTTCAAGGAAGTTATGTGGTGGAAAATGCCCTAAATGAATTCAGGAACTTGCCTATGAACAGAAGATGTGTACAAGGAAAGAAATGAAAAATAAGCTCTAAAGGCTCTTTTAAGACTGATTAGGCTTTTCCATTTGTGTACTATATAAAATTTTACTAGAATGTTCAAAATTAAACCACATTAAAATAATCAAAGCACTCTTAGAAACGACTCTATAATAATGATTGGGACTTGAAGATACAGCTGGTTTTGGTTAAGTACTGGCTCTTGGAAATTATTTGAAGTAAAAAGAAAAGTAAGAAAAAAATTCCTTTTTTTAATTGGGCATATTTTAGAACATTAATATACAGTGTGATCAAGTGGGACTATGGCACACAAATAAACTGCTATAGTTTTTAAATTCAGTGTCCCTTTGAAAACGTATGTATTGAAAGGCCTGATAATACGGCAGAGCTGTTTATATCCATCAATTATCACCGGGGTCTCTCCCCATACGCCAGCAAATGCCTCTTTTATTTTGCTTCTGGCTTACTCGGGAAACCAAATTGTATATAGTGCCCTTCTCCCCACCCCCACGCCTTCATTCATTCAGAAGGTTTGGTTCATACATTTCCAATTATCATCAGAAGGAAGTTTAGACACGTTGTATCAAGAATGGACTTGCCATGGAGCCGGGCCCTGCGGCGGATTGGTTCATGCCCGTTCTTCCTGATCAATCTGCCCATAAAACACGCCGGGCTGGAGGAGGTGGCCGGGTACAGAGAAAATGCTGTGCAGCAGCTCAATGATTGTCGCTTCACTTGTAGGCATAACTACCATGACTTAGAGAATATGTTAAAACTGTAGGGTGTCAGTGTAATTGTGGCATTTGTGATGATGGAGGTGATGATGAGTATTAATATTAATAGCAATACTTGTGAGTGACGAGTAGTGTGCGTGGTCTCAGATTCTCAGGGACAAGAAGCACTGAAGAAACTAATTATGATATTAATTGTATTTCATGTCGTCGGACTGACTGCAAAAAGAACTGTACTCCCTCCAAAGTATTTTTTTTCTTTTCCTTTTCATTTTTAGTATTTGCTTTGTCCCATTCCCTTCACCACAAGACCTCCTTTCCATCACTGCATGCCTTCCACATTCTTTGTTTGGAAGCCCACGATTAGTTACCTGCCTTCCTTGCAACTATTCCTAATTTCTTGGTGGAAATGTTCTTTTCTTCATTTTTCCCTTGCTCATTTGTACTCTGACCTCTGCCCAGCAACCCTTTCCCCTTAGCCCATTACTTCTGCAACGTGAGGCTCTGACTGAGGAACTTCCACCCACTAGGTAGGTCACGTCTTCTGTCTGGGGAGGTGAAATTATTGACTAGCTGGTCAAATGTGTTCAGTGAAATGCTCCACCGTCGTTTCTTTCCTCTCCCTGGTATTGAGGCTTTGTGGAAAGCTTGCTGCAGAAAGAAACTGCTTTTTCCTTTTCTGTTTGTAATTTGCCACATGATCTTCAAAATTCCCCAAACGAGAACCAATAGCAGTTTTTACAGATTTACATCCAAAGGCAGGAATCCCTGTTCAGATTAACATCTGCACATGTGCCCTAACCTAAAGACAACTGGCATCATCTCAGCTTAGTCTCCTACTTGCGATGCCTTTCCTGATTAGAAACCCATTTTTTTTCTCTCTACTCAAGCAAGCTAGCAATCCGTAACCAGAATGCTGAGGTTATTTTCATCACTTCCTCAGAATTGCCGGTGAGACAACACTCTCGCCCTGCAGCACTTTAGTTTGGCTATGACATTTGCTTAGTTCTTGAATAATGTGTGCTATGTTACCTCTTCCTCCTCCTTCCCTGTCCCCTTCCCAATCCTGAAGGACATGAGCAAAATTCTTTTGAGATTTATGTGGAACGATACTCTATGTGCAGAAACATTTCTTATGTCTTAAAAAAATAATAATAATCCCACAAATAAATGTGCATGCTTGGCCAAGCAACTACTAGATGCCCTAATGAAAAGTGGACAGTTAAGTCACTTCTTGAAATACTTCTCAATATCTGGCCATTACACGAC
The DNA here is from genome assembly GCA_004026885.1 of Lyroderma lyra. Lineage (NCBI taxonomy): Eukaryota > Metazoa > Chordata > Mammalia > Chiroptera > Megadermatidae > Lyroderma > Lyroderma lyra. The sequence goes on along the minus strand of PVJL010000151.1, from coordinate 415,401 downwards.
TAGTAGAGACAGAGTTGACCACATTTTTTTTTCTTTTTGTTTCATTTCTAAAGGTTTTCTCATGGGGTAAAGGAGAATTTTTTTCTCAAAAACAGTGATACCCTCCATACACATTCTAATTTTGGTATGTTTTTCATGTGCTTTTATACTTCGGTGTAACCATGAATAGTAGGTAGAAGAAACAAAGAGTGATACAGAATCATACTAGCTGAGAGGATTTTTGCGTTTTGGATCTTAAACAAAGACAAAGACGTGTATTCTTAGGAGAATAGGTTAATATGTAAAATATTAAGAACATCTCTTAATAACAATAAGGAACTAGAGACTTCCTTTTACATTTCTGTTTTAAAACCGTTTTAAAGTATAATTTCACACCTAAAATAAAATCATAGATTTTCTATTCTCACTAACACCATAAAACAGGAATGTTAATTATGTTTTGTACTTTCAATGCCACAAGACAGTAATTCCCTCTACTTTGAAGATATGCCAAGACCACAAGAATTTGAACGCCACAGAACACCTGCAAACCAGGCAAAAACGAGAGATAGGATTCCAGAAGGCAGAATTTTCTTTATTTCGATTTTTGCTGTGAAGTATATGGGTACTATTAGTTTATTTCCTTAAGTGGCAACATTTTAAAATATAGAAGCATTAAGAACATAAACCTATACATTCTAATTACAAAAAGATGAAAATTAAGCTAATATTAAATGTCATTGAATATAAAATAAACCATAGCATTGTCTGTGTGTATTGAGGTCTCTTTATAAAATGATCTTTGAGATAAAATGATTTTAACTCATGCACTGTGGTACAAGAGAGTTAAATGATTTTTCTGGATAATTCTGGAAAGGCAGAATATAGTTGAAAGGCCACAGCTGCAAGGCCAATCATAGGGGTAAATTGGAGTTAAATCTTAATGCATGCATGTGTGTGCATGTGCCACACACACTCAGAAAACAGAAGAAGACAGGATTTTGCTTTCTTACAAGAACCATTTTCTTGGACACATTTTGACCCTACTTTCACTACCAAAGCCTTAGTGAAAGATAACTTCAGGTTGGATAATTGAACAACTAGGAACAGAAGAATATGAGAGATCCTGGCTATAAGTGGGAAAGAACTAACAGCCAATTAAATCAAAACGATCCACAGGACTCAGAAGAAAATAATAAGGATAAAATAAATTCGTAAATCTAAACAGTTTACAAGTAACTTTATCCACGCGTGCCAATGATTCCTCTGTAAAATTATGATAATGAAACTAGAATAAATAAGTGAGAAAAGCACCAAACCCAGTGTCCGGTAAATAGTAGATGCTCAATAATTGATTGCTATAATGACAATAATAATTGGACTTAGCAATAGCAGCAATAATAATGTACTATACAATATACTCAGATTTCTGTCTCATTTGTTCTTCCAGAGAGACCTTTGAAATGTGTATTTTTTTCATTTGGTATTTATAAGAGTTAAAGTGACTTGAACAAAAATTATAAATTTATAAATTATCAATTATACTTTTAACTTTATTTATTTGTTATAGATAAATAAAACATAGGTCTCCTGACCCTGTATCTCATCTCTTTTCACCCTCCTGAGCTGTGATCAGAGAGGCTATTGATTACATGGCCATGAGCCCACATGGAGTCTTTTTGTAATTGAAGCAAAATTAGATAATAAGTCTGTTAATATTTAGGTCCTCTTTGGCATTAATTAAACTTAGATTTGATCTCTAAACAGGAAATGTGTCTGGGTAGGTAATATTGTGGAGAGGGAAAAGCAGTCATTCAAGACAAAAGCATTCTAATGTTTTCTAAGGTGGAAAGAAATACCACTGCTTTTTTAATAAAGGAAATTTATAGCAATACTGTTAAGATTTTCACAAACATGCTCTCTCCTAGCCAAAAATAAATTTGGCTTAGGAAAATGCCCATTAAAATTGGAATGTAATATGTTTTGAGCAAGAGTTCAAAGAATTATTTTCAAAGTTTATATTCATATGCACATGAAATTATATTAACATATGAATTATATGGACATTATGAGTTATAAGAACATTATCTGAATTATAGTGATACATGAAATTGCTTACAAGGCCTACATTGTTTTGTTTTGAATATTCTCAATGATAGTAAAACTTGGTTTCAAAACATCTGTTCTACCCTTAAGGTTAGTCTGGTTACTATCAATATATCTGTCTATCTGTACACACATACACATAAAAACACACGCACAAAGACACATGCACATATCTTCTCTCTATGCATAGGTACGTGTGTGTATTTGTTAATGGGTAGATACACAGATTCCTTTGGAAGGTCATTATCTAGCTGAGAAAGAACTGGATTTTGAAACCAGGGACTCACCTTTCCTTTCAGCTCGGGCCCAAGGCTTCAAGGGCACGGCATCTTCCTCTTCTCTTCCGATAGTCTTATGTTTTCCTTTTTGTTTCCCTGTCTCACCATAGAGTACACTTTACAGAAAATATATATATATATTCTTTTTTACTGAGCTTTGATTTGAATCCTAACAAGATGGTAGTTTTGTTTATAATTAGCTAAGATTGTTATTCTGTGTTGGAGAAAAGAAAGACAGGGGAGATACCCAGCTGCCTTTTGTACATCACGTGTGTCTCGTAGCACGACATTTTGATGAGTTAAAAGTGTAAATGAATCAAAAGTATACTGTGTACACCTTAAAATTTACACAGGCAAACTGGGAAAGATGTGTGTCAGTGTGGCATTCTTAAGACATTTGAAAAATAATGACATTTGCCGAGTATCAAATGGAGTAGTGTGTCTTTGGGTGTGTGTGTGTGTGTGTGTGTGTGTGTATTCAGATAGGCCTGCATTTACATGTATATGTATTATAATAAAGTCACAAAATAGACTTTTTATCAAAACTCTTAAAAATTCTATGTCCAACTAATACTTCATCCTTCAAAGTAGTCACCATGGGAGGTTCTAAACGTACTCCAATCAGATCGTCATTGAACAAAACAGTTCAGGAATTGCTTTTTAGAATTGCTTACAGTGCTTTCTTTTGAATATTCTCCGTGGTGGTAAAACTTTGTTACAGAAAATCAATTCCATCCCTAAAGGTTAGTCCAACCACGATTGGAATGGGTGTGAAATTTGGCATACAGCCTGTGCGCTCAGCCCTCACTGCAGAACTTAATCCTGGCAGCAGGAGCAGCAGGAGCGCCTCATTATAAAGCTTTTCACTTACAAGATGGCCCCATGGCATGGATCCCAAATATCGTGTTCCGATCAGCCCCATTTGGCACCTTGGTGAAAAATTAAATACACTTTATACTTTAAATCTGGAATGCGAATGTAGTGGAATGTGAGAAATACTTCTTTTTTGCAATTTGGAAGGCAAACTAATCGATTACCCATTAGATAAAAGATGTGTTTACTTTGACCCTGTCAATAAAGAGATGAATTAACATTACCAGGTCCTCTCTTGTAAAAACACAACTGGTTAACACCCTATTAGGAATGCAGAGTTTTCTCTCTAGTTGTCGAGTCAAGATATACTCATTTTAAGAAAAACACTAATAATTATAAAGTAAAGGAGTGTGTGTGTGTGTGTGTGTGTGTGTGTGTGTGTGTGCATATATATATATATATATATATATATATGGGGGCTGTCTGTAAAGTATTCAGCCATGATACAAGAAGTATTGTACATAGGACAATGACACCTCAGTCCCCTTCAAAGTAGGCACCTTTGTTGACTGCAGCCCATCCATGTTCCATGTTCTCAGGTGTTGTGCTTGCTGCAGGTCTTCCAGAACATGGACCACTTTCAACAGGTTCTCAACTGGTTATCTTTGAAGCGTTTGTGCCACTCAGTCGTCGTAAATGCGACAGCTACACAGTACACATTTTCACTCAGCGGCGTCTGGCGCCCCCACTGACTTGTACCGTGAAGTTGTCGTCGTTCACACATGCGCATTCCAGTCCACTGCTCTTGGCTGCCAGGTTACATCTCGTGCAAACTGTTCTCTTTATGTTGACAATGGTTGAATTGTTTCCAGACAGACTACACACACACACACACACACACACACACACACACACACACATGTATGTATGTATGTATGTTCTTGGCTCCTGGAACAGAGGTCCTAAAACCCTTGTAATTCTCAAAGTGATAAAAGCATTAAAAGTATTGTTTTTTGTCATCTGGTCTTTGACCCCAGTTCCTGACATAGAGCTCTATTCATAAATGTCTTGGACTTTCCCAGGAGGATAGGGTTATCTTCTGTCCTAACCAGGAAACTCTTGGCAGGCTCCTGGATAGCTCCAGGATGGAGGCTGGTCGCCAGAAGATCAAGCCATGATTAGAAGTTTGGAACTTTCAGCCCCGTCCCCCATCCTCCAGTAAGGAGCAGGAAGTTAGAGTTGGAGCTAATGATCCATCAGGCCTACATAATGAATCCCCCACACCATGCGGGGTCTGGAGAGTTCCCGTGATGGGAAGATGCTCCTCCGAACTTCTCAGGGACAGAAACCCCTGTGCTTTGGACCCTTCTGGACCTTGCCTGTGTATCTCTTCATCTGACTATTCATTGTATCCTTTATTATATCATAAACCAGTAATGTAAATATGTATTTCTTGGACTTCGGTGAGATGTCCTGGCACATTATGGAACTCAAAGAGAGGGTCATGGGAGTCCCGATTTATAAGTCCATTGCTCAGGAGTTCTGGGGACAGCCTGGTACTTGCAATTGGCATCTGAAGGGGTAGTCTGCCAGGACTGAACCCTTAACTTGTGGGATCTGATGGGACATCAGGTAGATAGTGTCAGACCTGCATTGACAGTAGGCACCCTGCTGGTGTCAGAGAATTGGCCTCTCTGGGAATCAAACCACACATCTGGTGTCATCAGTGTTGTGAGTGTCATACTAGTGTGAGAGTAAAAGGAGACATGAGAGTTTTCCTAGACGATAATTCTGAATGAATCTCGACATGTTTAAAAATATTCTCCCTATTTTTGATTGTAAGATACTTCTGTCAGCTTTCTTAAAAATGGAATTCCTCAATTTCTGCTTCACTTCAGATTTCCATTAAATTCTCTATTTCTATTAAAGGCAGAACAGTTTTTCCAGTCAACTGGGGAGAAAATAATCATTTGTGACTCTATCCATCTTGTCCTGATGTCTAGTCAGTCTCTAATTGCACTTGACTTGTTCTGACAGCAGTTAGCACCTCCACCCTCCCCTCCCTATCCCCCTTGTGTGGTATGGACTGGTCATTGTCTTTGTCCCAGATCACCACTGCCACGGTAACATGGTTCTCCAGTTCTAGGAGGTTTGCATTCTTTAACCTAAAGCAGTGCGCTCAGCTTGATTTTCTTTATTTTAACAAAGTGATCCAATCACTGAAATTCCCATTCAAAACAAACAAACAGATGGACACTCCTCCCAAGTCTTCTCTCTTGCCTCCTTAAGTGCAGACTTGTCCCGATGTAAGAGAACACCCAGGTCTTCACCAACCCCTCCAGTTGTGTATATTGTATATATATGACAGCTGTCCATAAAGCGTCTCGCCCTTCAAAGTAGGCACGTGTTGCCTCCAAATTTCTATCTGCACTCCCTGTTAAACTGTCCTCAGGTGCTCCCCTTGCCATGCTTGCTTGTCATGTTATTCCCTCAGCCTGAAAATACCACGGTCACTGTATTTTGTGTTTATAATTTCCTGTAGTTTTAAATTGAGTTGTGACGCTTCACATTTTAATAAAACTTCTCTGCCCTGTTTGCTTGGAGCTCCCATCTTCCTCATCTGATTCATACAGCAGATGGATTTGCCTCCACTTTCCCCCCGCCAGGTTGCTTTGATTCCTGTGTTTTGTATTATCTTGGATCTCCTCTAGGAGAGGGCAAAATCCTTGCGGGCAAGAACAAGTCATTATCACTGTTTCTGATCCCCGCTGTATCTTTCCCAGCATCCCTGCTCAATAAATACCTGTTTCATTGACTCTAAGTGCATACATACGACACGCACAATGTTTATATTCTTAGAAGGTCTCTCAAACACATGGCGGTTGCTGTAGGATTCAGAAACAGTGGGATGAGAGAACATTTGGATGCTCAGGGGTGTCATGCCTGTATCCCTTCCGCCCAGAGGTGCAGAGACATGGGCTGGGGATCAGAAGCTTCGCTTCAGTCCCTCACATTGCACTGGTGTCCACATCACACAAACAGCTTAGTATCTCAAGGCGTCAATTTTTGTCTCCGAAAATGGAGGTAATATCATTTACTTCCATATGTACCATGTATGTTCTCAGACGTGTTTGTGAAAAAAGCAAGTGGGACACTATTCAATAGCGATTTATAAACTTTAAAAAGTTGTACAAAGGGAAATCTTGAAAGAAACTTGCACTTAATAAATATCCATCTCCTCAGAGTTGTAGTTTCATAAATGTCCATTTCCTCTTAATAAACTTGTCCCGTGTGAGGTGACCAATGGGGCCAGGACCTCTCTTTTCCCTTTTCTTTTTTTCCCCATTTCATTGATAATTTGTGTATCACTGGTAGTGCTTTATGTATCATAACACTAGAAAAGCTGTTAATTAGCATTTGCAAAATGAGACTAAATGGAAACTTGCTGTTGTTTAGGGCCAGTGTGCTGACTTAGGATCCCTTATTTTTTCCTAATCGGTGTGAGCTAGAAACATCATGTTTTTTCTCCAGATACCCCTGGGTATCAATCACCACGAGAATGACTTTTATTTGAAGCTCCACTTTGAACCAGAATATAATTTGATTTCGTTATTTTCTGTGATTTTGCTGTCAACAAAATGGAACCAATCCATGAGCAGAAAAAAAAAAAGATTGTGAAATCAGGGAACTAAAAACCAAGACACAAAAACGAGCAGCACCTTTGTGTTTAGATAATGCCATTTGGCATCACAAAGGTAAACACCAGCATCTTCAATCACATCTTAGCTCCTGGAAAGCTGCAGGAGGAGAAGCCACTCTGTGGGAGGCTGTGGCTGTGCACACTTTCACAAGGTCCTTTCTGGCACTGTCTGTCACCTTCTGTTTGCAGGAAGTTTTTCATTTTTTCCTTTGTGACTCATATGTATGTAGCCATACTCTATTTCTCTCCCTTCACCTTCATCTTTTAGTTTTGGAGTCAGGCCAGAATTTTCTAAAATTTTTAAAGTAGAAACTAGCATACCAATTCTTTTTAGTGAAAAAAAAAAACTAATGAGAATCAGACAAAGAGTTTTTCACTTCACCTTCTTCAATAAGAAAACTCCTGAATTTTCAGTGATAGTGCTCCATATTCCCAGCTCTAGACCTCTGCTTTTACGTCTACGAGGTCAGACAATTTTGTGAAGTCATCCTAGAAAAAGTGCTACATACGTCATTACTGATTATCACTACGGTCACCTTCGAAGTGCTCCCCTTGGGAAGCTCTGCACCGATGCCAGCACCTAGTCCACCCTGCAAAGCAATTTTGGAACTCTTTCTGGAATGGCCATCAGAGCTGATGTAGGAGCCAAAATCTGACAATTAAGTTCACGAACTTACTACTGTGCTCTTACATTGGCAGCCAGACCCATTACCTAAATGTAGTTTATGTACCCCAGTTCTTCTATGTTGTAGGTTTTTTCACAGATGATGTACCATCAGTTGTAGGAATCATGCCCCAGTTTCAATCCCCCAGGACCAGGCTTTTGAAATTTAATGGTAGCCAGTGATTGGGACTAAGCCTCCTCCCCAGCAACTAGTGCCTTACTACATGGCCACCCCAAACAGTGCCCGACTTTTAATGACTACCAGAACCTAAAGACCATTAACCAAATTCAAATCACATATTTTATCTTCCCAACTATTCTCCTTCACTTGGGTACCCTTGGTCTTCTGGTCTCTAGACACCTATCACATCTTAGGAAGCTAGTATATTTTGTTCGCCCCTTTGAAAAGGAGAAGGGGAAGAATACTTACTTGTATATTAGTTTGTGGGTGAGTGTGTGAAATTTTGTAAGATTTTATTTCTATACAATATATAATGTAGGAAACAAAAGTGAAGGTTAAAGTTAAAAATAGGTGTGATATTAATTTCACATTGTAGTTGGAAATTTACATTAAAACCAGAACACAAGTTGATGAAACTCAAATAAAAATAGTGGGGAAAGGTGGCTAACAGTTTTATGTTGCTTTTCATCTTAAATGTGTTTTTAAAATTACTTGTGAATAGTGGATTTGATTCTATTACTATGTCTTTAGTATGTCACATAAATCATTGTGTAATTAATGATTAAAGTAAAATATAATTAATATTGGTTATTTAGATGAGTTGATTTATTTTATTAAAATAGATTGGTCATTTGCATCGAAATAGTTAATCTGGGAATGCTTAAATCAATAGTTCATGGAGAATTAGCTTTCATATTCCTACCGTAAGACCAGAATATATCATTTGTGACTAAATGCTGGATTTTTCTTCGTTTGTCTCTTTGGATGCTACTCTGTAGCCTGCGTAAATTAGATCATTAATCACAAATATTTTAGGTAAAATTGCTACTTACATAAGCAATGAACTAGATAAAATCCAACCTAGTAGGCGAGAAATGTTTTTTCCCAGTGTACTAAATAATCAACCTTCAAAAATTGAGCCTGAGAGAAAACTATATACAACACTTGAAATCTTCAAAGAAATAGCCTATTTACCAGGAGTTTGAATAGCAGGAACTTTATTCTTTTTCTGGTCCCCTTGTTATATTTATTTACTGTTGAAAAGTAAAGCATGAAAAACTTTAATAATTTTAGTATGATTTGTTATCATGTTTTATATTTTGTGTTTACCAAAACACAACGAACTGAAGTTCACAGTGATGATTTCAAACCACAAGTTTCAAATTCTAGAGGGCTCTGCTTAATGTGTTTATGTGATTTAACTACCCACCAAGATTCAATAAAAACAGAAAAAAAATGAACAAAGTCAAGAGAAATGATTTCCACTTAACTTGCATATCAAAAACACAATTTCTGAAAAGTTTCATAGACCTAGGTAGTATTTATTGATATAATGATCATTAGGATATAATAAATCTAGAGTTTTAACCCATCAGGTAAGATTACATAAGTAACATGGATCTTATATAAAAACCGTCTTATTTTAATTTGGATTATGTAAATTACTGTAACAAAGTAGGTGTTCTGGTCCTCCCCTCCTCTCTTCATTTATCTCATCTGCCATCCTCATGCAGTTACTTAGAGACATTAGGGGTCACCTGGGTAACAGTTGGTTTCTAATTGCTAGTTAGACTCTTTCTTTTCAACATTGGATACACTTTGATGTAACAGAATTGCACATACTCCTTGAATATATACAATTAGCTTTAAAACTCACAGCCACAGATTCTATAAGAAATGATCTTTTCGAATCTCCCATAGTTTAGAATTACATGAAGTTCCACTTAAATGGAAAACAAAAACAATAACTAGAAATTCGAAATTTTGGAAATATAGTTGAATTGCATTTAAAATGAGCTAAATAAAATGGAGCATCACCAGAAGAAAATGTGTATTTGGATACACAGTTACTTACATTCCACACTGTCCCCCTCGTATGCATTCCTTGGCTCTGCCTCCAAATAGCAAATACTTTTTAATTTCTTCTCTTTCTGGTTCTAAAGAATATGAGGGCTGTCTCGAAAGTGCCCAGCCATGTAATATAAAAAATAGAGGCATTTATGCCTGAATTTTTTCTGGACAGCCCTCGTATATTTGTAATAGAAGCACAAAGAACTTCTGTGCCCAAGAGAAAACCTTATGCCAACATTGTCAGATCAACAACAGCAAGAAAATTGGATTGTGAATGTGGATGTGTCAACTTTCAGACATGGGCATTTAGAGCTAGTCGTGACAATTTTGGAAACAAGATGGTGATATCACAAAAATGAAAAATTAATTTTTTCAAGTGATAAAATATAGGCAAGAAAGGAAACATGGCAAAAATTACATAAGGAAAACCATATCAATATGGTCTTATAAGACTAATACAGTAAACTCTCAGTTAACCAGCACCCACAGGGATTGGTAGATGCCGGATAAGAGCACTAGGCTCCCTCAAGCAACCAGCAAAACTCTCAAACAACTGGCTGGTTGCTTGAGTGCCAGTTGCTTGAGTTCTGGTTAACTGTGAGTCTACTGTAATTTCAAAGTTGTTTCTTATACCCTACCTCCATAAATATGTATGTATGTGGCTGTTTACGTAACGGAACTCTTAAATAAAATAAATTTCAATATTCTAACATAGTTTTCGCAGTTAAAATATGCTTCCCTAAAAGCGGAACTTTAGTTTGTTTCCAGGCACCAGATAAAAGCAATACGAATAACTGTATTTTAGGATTGCTTTTTATATTGAAGGCTGGGAATGGAGAGGGTGCAAACAATATTTTGTCATTGATTTAGCCTACACAATAAATCCTTCTTTTCAGCTACCTTGCCGATAAACTTTGGCTGGCTGTCTGACATGACAGGGCCCTGAGAGTGGGCTAGACAGTTGTGCAGGTTCTTTCCCATGGATTTGGTGACGCTGCCTACCTGAGGGCTGGCAGCAAGTGCAGGCGGCACCAGTGTGCTGATTTCTGCAGTTACAGGTGTGGGAGAGGGAAAGGCAGCACTGTGCAGTTCTGAAAGAGGCTGTAGAAAACAGGAAGAATGGACATACCACTGATCTTAAAAAATGGAGCTGATCTCTAAATAATGTCCTACGCTGGGTAAATACTAGAGAAAGCTACTCAAATACCGTCTACTAGCATAATTGGAATATTAGAGACTTGAGTCAAAGCTTGGCATTTGTAGATGCAACTGAAGAGAAGTATATTATGGCAACTAGGGCTTTGAATCATATCCCTCCACTAGCTCGTAAAGTAGTGAATGAGAAAGGAATTATGATAGTGCTGTTTCATGGAACGTAAACTTTGAAAAGACAGAAGTAGAGGAGTCTTTCCACGTGACAGTCCAGCCTTTGTGAAAGCAGACCAGTAGTAAAATAGCTATTCCAAAGAATTAAAAATAACTAAGTATTTTAAAAAGTAAACATGAATTAAACAAGACGAATGTCAAAAAGAAGAAATAGCTAATATCATTTCTGAAAAAATAGAAAATGAAGTACCCTATGTATGCATTTAGGAGTTTGAAATATTAAAGACATCACATACTAAGTGAAGTATTTCAGCAATGTTAAAAATAACTACTTAAAAATGATAAAATAGCATCTCCACTATTATTTTAACCCTCTGTATATGTTACTGATATTTATTTGTATCTTAAAGGGTCATTTCAGGCCACTTAATGTGACACCAATCTATAACTTTGATTATAAAAACAGTATTTCATCTGTCAGTACTACATCTGGTTTTCTTCTCCTGGGAGCTCTCAATTTCAGAGTTAAAAACAAAAAATGAACCGGACCGAATTGATTTGCTTAGTTGCTCTACCTTAGTGGTCCTCAAAATCTTGTCTCTAGAAAAGCCACATTAGCATCACCTAGAAACTCGTTAGAATGCCCATTTTCAGCTCAAACTGAGACCTCCTGACTGAGAAATCCTGAGGACAGAATCCAAAACGAGCCCTCCAGGCAATTGTGATACGTGCTGAGGTGTGAGGACCGAGCTACAGGTCAGCACATCCCAGAGCCTCCTCTATCAAAACTAAAATGGCATCTTCATGTTTAATGACCTGCACCGCCAGCACCTCTCCCTGAGTGTCCCTGACCGCCAGGCATGTCTTCCCAACCTCAGCATCGGGCTCCGATCTTACCTGTGCTGAGTCCCGTTGCTTCATGCTAATTCTGAAAAATGAAGTCATTCTGTATTCGTACCCGTATATACTTGTATGTGACCCCTAAGAATTATTTACACACTTAAATCTGAGCCCCACAGAGATACGTAGTAACTGAGCCCTCCAGCCTCTTCCTGGAATGGTGTACTTCTTATCATTGTAACAGTGTGTAGTGTACGTTCTTAGAAACCATTAAACCTAAAATTTCAGAGGTGATGGAGGGGCACTAGAGTTATAATAAAGTAGACACAAATTATAGCAGCAGTGAAGTCAATATTTTCATAAAATTTTATGGTGAACGTAAGTCTTTATAGAAATACCAGGATGGGACTGTGGCGTTAGCATCTTCTCCCCCACTCGGTGTAATGAAAGGAAAGAGGTTTAGCAGCCCCCTGGGGGTTAGATTAGGTACCCTCCAAGTCCACCTTTAATTCAGACCACGGAATCTCACTTTGCAGAAGCACCGACTGTTGAATGGCTATCAGGGGCTTAAGAGGAAAGGTGCTGTGAAGAATTTTGTACTTGGAAAAGGGGAGTTGAAAGTGAAACTTCAGAGAAATAAGTATTCAGATCTATATACTCTGTGCCTCGTTAGCACAGACAATAAAAACACTTTTGAGAGATCTCAGAAGATTCCTGTGAAGGAAGCTAGGGAAATACCTTTCTATGATTTGTTTTTCCATTGAAATTTATTCTGTTGAAGTGTAACAGGTAATCTAAAGTTAGTTTTGAAACAAAGAACAAAATGAAGAAAGAAAAAAAAAAGCAGGCTGATTGCCAAGATCCTCTCTGCCTTAGACCCAGATGCTCACTTCTACAACGCGGGCAACGCGGTGGCCAAATGCTGCGGTTGTCACTTTTGACGAGAGGAGCTTGGTGATAAGGCAGTTTCTTTGGAAAGCAACAGGTGCCCAGAGTTTCAGCTGGTGTCTCTCTCCTTTTAAACAGTTATAATTTAACCTGAAAGCTAGCTGCTGATAAGTATGTGTAGCGTTCAGCTAATGAGCTACTGACTTGTTTTATTTGTTTTGGAATGAACTGAATGTGAACATGGAGGGCCACCGTGTGACCTGTCACACAATCTTTGAAAAAAGCGAGACTTATTAGAGCTTTGGAAGGCTATAAGCCATACTGAATACTTTTACACTTAAGGACAGGTTCGGGAGCTACTATGTATAATAAAAAGGACTACCCAGAATACATTTAATTAAAGGCATTGTATTTGTTTCCATTGCTGCTGTAACAACTTACCACATACTCGGATGTTAAAAAACATGAGTTTATTATCTGTCATACAGTTACGGTTGGTAGAAGATGAATTTGAGTCTCATCATGCTAAAATCAAGATATTGGCGGGCCAGCATTCCTTTCTGGAGGTTTAGAGGACAATCTGTTTCCTTGCCTTCTCCAGCTTTTAGAGGCGCCTTTCTTGCCTCCTTTCTCCATGTTTAAAGCCGACACCATGGCATCTTTCTCTGACCGTTCTGGAGTCACATTTCTCTCTGACGATTCGTTTCTGTGCCCATTTTTAAGAACCGTTGTGATCACCTTGGGCACACGTGAATAATACAGGATCATCTCTGCATCTCAAGGTCCCTTCTCATAGTTACGTTGGCAAAGTCGCCTTTGCTTCTCAAGAATGGATTTGTAGAATTACGGTATGGACTTTTAGGGAGATTCTTATCGGACCTACCACAGGCAATGATGAAATTCCCAGAATTTTTAATCTGCTTAACTACCCTGACTAGTGGCTGCTCCAACCTTACAAACACGAAGTTATTTATTTTGCTTTTTTTTTTAAGACATGAAAGTGGATGATGTAGTCTCTTGATGTATATTGCCTATGAAGTATACAAACATAGGAAGCGGGGAAGGCAAGCTTATCAATTGTGTCACATACACACGTTTACCGAGCCTCAGGTAGGTGCCTGACATTGTGCTAGAGCCTGGGTGTGCAGTGATGAGTGAATGGTGACCAGGCAGAGCGGATGCCCTGGTCCTACCTAGCCTCTCCTTAGGTGGAAGCAAACAGAGCAACAGTAAGTCCCCAGACGTGTAAATATGAAGATAAGTAACAAATGGGCTCTGATGCGTAACAAGAGGTCATTTAGACCTGGGTTTAAAGTCAGGTCTGAAGAAGTAACATTTAATCCATGCAAAATGCTTGTGGTAGAATTTATCAAAGGCCTGTGTTTGAGGAAACGAAAGGAAACTCAGGATTATTGGCATAGAGAAGAGTGGTAGAAGGTAAGATTTGTAGGTAGTCCCTTTTGCAGAGTTTAAGTTATATTGTAATTCAAAGAAGAACACTGACATTTTTAAGGAGGACAGAACTCTGAGCTAATTCGTATTCTTCGAAATTACGCTGAAAATACAGAAGAAATAATTAGGAGATGAAACCGTTAGGAGACAATTGAATTAATCCAGCTGAGAAGAAAAGGGTGATTTAGGTAAACAGTATTAGTAGGGATTGAGAGACATAGAAAGAATTCATATTTTGGAAATATAATATGGTGTCAAGATTTACTTTCAGATTTCTGATTTTAGCAAGTAACTTAATGGATAGTGAATTTACTGAGATTGGGGAAGTATTTCCCCATTTGTGAGTTCCAGAAGATCTTAGAATAAGATTTACAATTTTGAGTAGTAACAGACCAAGTTGAAAATTTAAACACAAAATTTTGCATGCAATACTTGAAGGTGAACAAATGTCCTTAACACTCTGCTTTATTCTCTAGATTAAAAAGGTCTGCCTTGGAGACTTCCAGCCAATTGAACTCCCCTTTTGCAAAGTAGTTGTCTACATATACAAGGTACTATTACTGTTTTAATAGAGGCTGAAGTACTTTTGTGACCAAAACTTAATTTTATTAAAACTAGCTTATCTAATTCTGTCACTCATGATCTTACAACTACATTGAATCCCGGTAAGCACAATTTTTTATGTATTTGTGCTTTTATTGCCTTTTCATCTCACACTTTTTCTTCTCATAATATTTCTACCCCTTCAGAATCTATCTCCAATATAGTCTGTTATTCATGAAGATTTTTCTTATCTTGCCAGTTGGCATTAACTATTTCCTTCTTTGGCTCATTAAAGCATATACCCTCACCTAGAATATAGGCTCACTGAATACAGGAACACATCTGGCATCTTTGAGTCTCTATTATAACAAGTACAAAATTAGCCTTAATAAATACTATTGTATATAATGATTGAATTGATTTCCCATATTTTCCCATAGATGATAGTACGTCTTCTAAAGACACAGATTTGTTAAATCAAAGATTCACTCAATAGCTTGCAGAAAGAGTTCCTCTGTGAATAAAGATACATCACTTTATCTTAAATATAAATAATTGAAAAGTGACCATCAATGGGGACAAATGACCCCATGAAAGTGTGTGTCGTGGCAGTGAGAACTAAGGACTTGCATCAGGCATCCAGCTTCTAACCAACCTTACTAAAGTCCTGTCAGTTTCTCAGTAAATGCGGTATACTTTGACTTTCCCTTAAAGGCTAATTAACTGTGAACTTCCCTACAAATTGTCTTATTAAATCATCTATAGCCTCAAGACTGAACTATTAAATTGTTATCTAAAACAAATCAAAACACCTTAAGAAATTTTTAGGAGAAATCTCAACTGAAACTCTATTTATTTAGAATGTTGTCATTAGATTACACCTGAATGAACACATCTCTTTTCCCTTTGCAGAGGAAACATCTCATATATTTGTAGTTTAAATCCTGTAGCAGGAGTCACATGTTACATTACAAACAAATGGAAAGGTTACTGAAAAGCATACGTTGTGAGCCAGCAATAGGAGATGTTTTAAAGCACCTCCAAGTAAAACGTTGTTAGCAAAGAAGGACATTTAGAGCTCTTAGTAACAAGCATTCGTTACTCGTTTGCAGCAGGGTGTTTTGGTACAAATGAGTATGCTCGTTTTATATTACATTAAAATATATTTCTCAGTTGAGTATATTGAAGAAATATAACTTCAAAAATAACTAATGCATTTTATAAATTTATATTAATTTATCTTCAATTAGTACAAACATGTTATTCTGATTTCTTCTACTTATATTCAGTAAGGAATAATAGAGCTGCTAGGGTCTTAAATAAAAGACAGGTCTCAGCCCTCATTGCATAGATTCCGATGTATACCCAAGTGACATCCTTTGGCTTGAACACAGACCCTTGAATTCCTAAATAAGTGCTGTCTCTACTGCTTTACCGTTTCTCTTTGACTCTCAACTATATCTTGGTCCAATTCTTACATGCCCTTTAAAAATCTGAGCTCTTAAGAAAATTTAAGGAACCTTCTTACTGTGTCTCATCTGTCTCTTTTCCTCCCCCGAGCTTCCAAGCCCCTAGTTAACAGCAAGCTTGTGACTAGGAGTAACAGTCAAGTTACCTACCTGTCCTTAGCTCTCTGTTCTCTGTCACTGTCTGTCAGTGGCGTAAGGCCTGACCAATCAGAAGGGAGAGCCGCTGCACACACACCACACGGCTGTGGCAGGGAGTACTGGCTTCACTGTGGCTGACGAACACTGGGGCCTTTAGGGAGAACTTAGTGTTTCAGAGGGTCACTGGGAGCTGAGAAGTAGGCTTGGAGATGGAAGGAGCTAAGTGAACTCTGAAGGACTAAGAAGCAGCAACAGGTTTCTAAAGGCTGGCTTCCTGGCTGTGGCCAAAACAAGCTCTGAAGAATAGAGCCCCATTGCAGCCAGACGCCAGGTCTGGGATAACGCGCGTGGAAGGTGTGGAGAGTTAAGATCCAGTTGCTTCTACTAACTGACAAGGAGAGCATACCAACCCAGCAAAGCTAACCTGCACCAAAGGAAATTAAGGTGCACTTAGGAGGGAGATGGGGTACTGGACAGCAGAACAAATGACACATTTTTACTACTCCTTAATATAATGAAGCACATGGTATGTCACATCCAGTCTTAATCCTTAAAACTTAGTTTCCTACTTTTCCCTGCCCTCCCGTTGTTGGTAGTCTATCCTCTAACAACTGTAGCGATTGTTTTTAGTGGTATTTATCCAACATATTATGTTACCTATTTTATTGTGTTATACGTTATCTATTATATATTGAGTGTATATATATATTCAAATATATGTGAGAAAATACCTTTCCCACCCAGAGGATGAGAATAAAACAGTAACTAGCATTGCAAGCAGCTTGTGATCAGACATCATGCAAGCGGTGTGCCCGTAAACACCAAAGAAGTTCAGAGAAGGAGCATAAATGCTGGAAACACTTAAACTGTATTCTCAACTATGCCAGAAATTATAAACATGTCTGTGTAAGTGACAAATCAGTTCACCTTTTTAACCTCAGGTCCTTCAAGTGAGGATATTAATGTAACTAACTCAAGGGATTACATTATGTAACCTGAAACATGCTTATCACCGTGCGTGGCACATGCATGTGCTAGGTGCTCAAAAATATGTGCTGGCATTACTAATATTAGCTATTAGACATTATTATTATTAGAAGTAGTATGGCTTAGACAGTGAAGTTCAAATTCAGTAGAAGTTTCCCAAGGGCTGACTCCAAAATAACCAAAAAATGGTCCTCTGAGAGAGATGATAATTGGTGCTTTGGGAAATTGCAGACAGGAAACCTGAAGCTCATTACGGTGTGTAGTTTCTCTGTGCTGAACACCACCAATGCTGGGCCCTCTAATCTGGAATGAAGACAATTTGACCTCCAGCTTTTTATTGCAGTCGTCATCACAGCTGCTCGAAATATGTCCTCCATAGCAGCTGCACAAAACAATGTTCTTGGGTTTGGAGTTAAGCTGGAATAGAGAGCATTGCTTCTCAGCCAACAAATTTTACGTTTTGTGAGTTGTCGCAAAATATATTCAGACCCAACACTCCAAAATAGGAATTGAAAAGGAGCATAGTAGACAATACAAATGACATCTTTCTATTTCTTCCCTGTAAGGCCACCGATCAACTAAGTGGGAAATTTTTTTTCATTTTGATGAAAACCAGAAGAAATTTCATAGAAACATTTAAATACCACTCGCATTGAAATGGGAGTTTCAAAGAAGATAAAAAAAATATTTCTTGTGAGGAGATCATTTTGGAAGCAATTATAGGACAGATTTTTTTTTCATCTTAAGAGAAGTTTCTTCATCTTGAAATGCTTTAAGCATGTCATGACCTTCATTGCCCTTTAACTTTTTCTGGAAAAGATCTGTAGGTATCAGTCTTTGTGTTGGCTCAACTTCTTCTACGCAGTATGAAGCGCTTCATGAAGCACCTACTGGGTGCACTGTGCTTAGGGAGCTCATGAGATACCTAAGAGACTTTACCCACATTCTGTTTTCTTAAGTGACTGCAAAAAACTGTGGAGTGTTTTTAAGGGGTTTTCAGGTTAAAAAAAAAAATTCCTGAGATTTCTAGACATCTTTCTGCTCATAGCAAAATCAATAATATGAAAACACTTTATTTACTCTTCAGTCCTGTATATTAGAGTAGAATAGTAATTTCTTCTGTAAAAAATCATGATGGTATAAAAAACATTTTGCTGTAGCTAATTGCTTGGTAGGTTTTACTAAGGCAATGTTACTGTTTTTACTATCATTTTCCTGGAAATCATTCTCTAAGAGTTTTCTTATATTGCTCTCACCTTCCTGAAAAACACATACAATTGAAAATTAAATTGTATTTCCCTTGGAAATTAATAAAACCTTTTACAGAAAACTTGGAAGATTACTTCTCAGATTTTTCATTCCATATTAAAATTCATACTCGTATTCACCCTTAAAATTGTAAATTGATTTCTATTTTGTATTGACTATTACTCAGCAAGCTAAACAAAGACTGACAGGGACTGTTTCTGATTACAGACAATGCAAAGGATAAAAGGACACATGGACTTTGATTTCTTATAGATCAGAGCTTTGCCGTAAAAATCATCGAACTTCTGCGTTGTCACTATGATGGTAGGAAGTTCAAGTTCTAAAAGGATAATTTGCAATATACATTTATTTTTAAAATATAATTTCAGTAAAAATCTTTGAAACACCACAGGTTTAGCAATAATAAGAATTCTTTTAAGGATATCTGTCAGCACTTCTCAAAGATGTGGTGGAAATACATTCGAGTTTTTACAACCACCTTTGAAATTGAAATAACATGACTGAAATACTTTGTAAATTCTTTTCTTCTGAGATGTCTTCCTAACAACTCAAATTCCTGTTCATTAATGACGTTGAGATTTCAAGACCTAAAATTACTGTGCGCCCCCAAATCAGCCTGAATGTAACAGCCAGCAAAAACACATCGCTTCGCATCACTCTGACACAAATGGGAGAAAGGCCCAGCCTGCAAACGACCACACGTTGACACGAGGAGCCAGAAGACTCCGTCGCGTGAATTAATTGCACCCACCACATCCTTTCACCTTTGTCAGTGCTCCTTCCTTTTTTCCTTACTGATCTGCCAAGGTATACTATTACCATCATTTTTTTTTTTTTAATTCTAAACTTTTTCTAAAAATTTTTAAAACTAAC
This sequence comes from Lyroderma lyra, assembly GCA_004026885.1. Classification (NCBI taxonomy): domain Eukaryota; kingdom Metazoa; phylum Chordata; class Mammalia; order Chiroptera; family Megadermatidae; genus Lyroderma; species Lyroderma lyra. The sequence goes on along the minus strand of PVJL010000151.1, from coordinate 396,044 downwards.
TTAATAAAATATGTATTAAGCTTCTCCAATATGATTTTTTTTAAAAATCGGCGGTAACTGTGGTGTAGCTTAATGTATGAAAGAGGAAACAGAGAACAGAGTTATGTGTATGCATGAGCCTCTCCTTCACTCCTTAGCAGCTGTGTGACCACGGAACATCTGTTAACCCATTCTGAATCTGGTTTCTCCATACTAACCAATACTTAGAGTTGTGGGGATCCATCAATATAAAGGCTGTAGAACAGCTTGCAGAGCACATAATAAACACTGAAGAAGTGTTATCTGATACTCCCCTTACCCCATATTACGGGAAGGCAAATCTGGGTAATGGGCTTGTTGCCAGTTGTTTTGCTGGAGGAGACACAGTTGTTGTGAACAAAATAGCAATTCAAATGAGTCCTGTATGAGTCCAAGAAGCAATTCAATTAGGAGACAAGATGATAATATGTAAAACTATAACTGCAATTAATATACAACACCCTTTTTCTCCCCTCATCAAATCCGGAGAAAAGCTGACAGAATGGTCTTTTGCCTTTTTATAGGGAATGTTTCTCCTTGATTATTCCTTTTTATTTTTCCAGACTAAGCTTGGCATATCTTTTTGGTGACTTCATTGACTAAAAATGTGACTAGGTAGGAGGAACAGGGTATGGGAAACACAGAGCATGATTTATTTGGTCTCCCTGACCTTGTCCATTGGGCAACTCCTGATAAGCACTTGTTCTTTCTCCAGAGATTTCTATTTAGAAAGGAGCACGCAGCATCCTTATGCTGCTTCATAAGTTCCTGTGTTCATGCAGTAAATACTAAGCACCTGTTTTTTCGCAATGTCCCGTGCGATGGGGTAGAGAGACAACGATGAAAAATGTAGGTAGCGATTCTTCTCTCCTGACATCTACAATATAAAGAGGTAAATAAAAGATTCGTGCTGGCAAACATAAGGTTAGTTAGGTTTGTGGGGACCAGTATGTGGTGTCTTCGTGTCACAAAAGGGTCATCTCAGAGCAGGAGGGCAGCAGGACATTTAAGGGAAAGTGCTATGTATGAAAATGCCAACTTATGGAGGCGAGGGTCCTTCAAAGACGAGGCATGACTATAAAGGTTTGCAGAGGTAGTTGAAAATTGCAAGAGCTTGTCTGGGCCAGAGTTTATATTGCAGCATGAGCTGGAGGAGGGATCTACCTGGGAATTAACCAGGTAAACTAATCCAAGGCTGCAGAGGCCTTGTTAGCACCTTTGCAAATGATTCTCAGGGAAATGGCATGAGAGTGAAAGATTTCCAACATGCATGTGAAATTAGAGCATTTTTCTTTGGAAAAGGAAAATTATTGGACAAAACAACTCTTAATTCCGGGGGGTAATTTTTACATTTTGATCAATGTATTTAGTTTCTATGATGTAAATACTTAAGCAAAGCAAACATTCCACATTTAGCGTCTAATAGTAATAAAGCCTCTGATATGTCATACAGGTTAGTTAGCATCAAACCTTTCCATAAAAACAGTATGTTAATGCCAATAGATTATCAGCCATCTCTTCACATGGCTTAACCTTTACTAGGACCTGTTAGTGCCTTAAATTCTTTGCCACCAACGGCCCCCTCATTATCTCTTCTGAGTGGTCGTTTCCAAATGGAATGATTTGTTTTAGTAAAAATTGTTTCTTAAGAACTCTAAGAATGTTTTGTTTGGTTGGTGCTGTCTCATTTGTAGTCTCAATTTTCTTATTCCTGGTCTCTGATGGAACCTGAACAACTAGAAATCTAAGTCCCCTGTACTCAAAACCTTGTCTGTAGATGGAAGCCATCAGCACCCCAGGGAAGCAGCTTGTTAGAGATGCAGACCCTCAGCCCCTTTCACGGAACCACTGAGTCACAACTTGTTGGAGCAGATGCCACAAGTCATCTTTTAGGAGATGATTCTTACACGTACTGAGGTTTAGGAAGCTTTGGTCTCAAAAGCTTTGAAAAATAAATTTTGTTTATTTTAAAAGACACTAAAAATAAAAAAGTACTCAGATTAGATACCAAAAGCACAATTCATAAAATTTAAAAGTATCAATAAATGTACCTTATCAAAATAAAAAATAAAAAAAGCTTGCTCTATGAAAGCCTGTATTAAGAGGATGAAAAGATAAGCCATAGACTGAACAGACTGGCAGACAGTAGCAGACAAAGGGCTAGTATCTAAAATATATAAAGAAATCTCAGAAAACAACCAAAAATCCATTTAGAAAATGGGCAAAATACTTGAAAAAACATTTCACTAAAAAGGTAAATGTATGGCAAAAGGCTACATGAAAATGTATCCAACGTTATTACCCATCATGAAAATGCAAAAAAAAAAAAAAAAACCACAATGATCGTATATCACTACACACCTTCAGAATGGCTAAATATTTAAAAAAAAAAAAATGACAACAGCAAATGCTGGCGAACAGGAGGAGAAACTGATCAGGAATGTAAGTGGTATATATAGCCGTTCTGGGAAACAGTTGGGCGTGCTCTAAAACTAAACATAGGATCCCATAATGGTACTCCTGGGGTTTTATTCCAGAAAAGGGAAGACTACGTCTACACCAGAACTTCTGCACACGTGTGCCTCGCAGCTTTGTTCGGAGTGGCCCGAAACTGGAAACAATGCTCCTGTCCCCAGCAGGTGAACGGTTAGACAAACTGGTCCGACGTGCCATCTAATACTTGGGAAACTATGAACAGAGGAACTGTTGACATCTGTAACGATTTGGATTTCACTTATATAATATTCTTGAAATGACAACATTTTAAAAATGGAGAAGAGATTAATGACTGCTATAAGTTAGGGACAGTGGGGGGGGGGCATGTCAGAGGATGGTAGGTGTTCTTACAGGGGGCACCGCGAGGGAGCCTTGTGCTAGATCCTTTAATATCTTGAGTGTGGTGGTAGATCTATAAACCTACAGATGTGACATTTTATAGTACTAAATTGTCTAGAAAGGAAGGCAGGGGCTATTAATAGCAGTTACACAGCAGAAGCAAACGTGGTTCACAGAGACTTTCTCTGTAGACAAACTCAGGAGATTTTGCCACTGAGGAAGGGACCAGTGACCAGCACAGCCTCCATGGTTCCCCTGCAGAATTTCAGTGGCTTTCATCCTGGAGGTTCTCACATGTGCAGATGTCACGTGCCTGAATCCCTCCCCTGCAGGAGACCAGGAACACTACCAGCAGCAGGGGAGGCCTGAATCATAAGACAATCATGCACCAACAAATAGGTAACCTCGAAGAAATAGATAAATTCCCAGAAACATACAACCAACCAAGACCGAATCATGAAGAAATGAAAAAATTGAGCAGACCAATAATGAGATTAAATCAGTAATCAACCACCTCCCAACACCGAAAAGCTCAGGATCAGATGGATTCACTGGTGAATTCTACCAAACATTTAAAGAAGAACCAATACCAGGACTTCTCAAACTCTTCCAAGGAATTGAAGAGGAAGGAAGATTCCCAGATCATTTCATGAGACCAGCATTACCCTGATCCTGAAGCCAAATGAGGACACTGCAAGAAAAGGAAATTATAGACCAATATCCATGATGAATATAGATGCAAAAATTCTTAACAAAATATTAGCAAACTGAATTCAACAGAGTATTTAAAAGGATCATGTTCCACGATCATGTGGGTGTTATCCCTGGGATGTAAAGATGGTTCAACATACACAAATCAATGAATGTGATGCATCACATTAAAAAATGAAACATTAAAAAATATATGATTATTTCAGTAGATCAAGAAAAGCATATGGCAGAATACTACATTCTTTCCTGATGAAAATGCCTGATTTTCTCCATTAAGGACTCATTCAGAGAAACTGAAGAACATAGAAGCTAGTTCAAATAATAAAATAGCTAATAATATTTTTACCTTTCTTATTTACATCATATTTTGTTTCTTTTTCAAAAAAGAATTTTTAAAGTACAAACAACAATTTTCTTATTATCCATCCAAACTTGCTAAAGATAATAACATAAAATTCAGATAAAAAACTGAATTGGAGTTTTGCAAAAAAATGTGAGAGTGAAATCTAAGGAAAATACCTTACCACAGTGTTAGTGGGAACAGCTGAGAAATCACCTGGTACATCGCAGAAATCAATATTTATTCAGATCCAATCAAACTTATAGTTCATTTTTTCTTAACCCACCAAAACTAACTCATTCCTTCTATTTTCTGGCTAATGTTAAGCATAATTTGAATGTCACTCATCATTTTTTCTTCAAAATGACTTTGCTTGGTCTGCTATTGAATAAAACTCAAGGGTCAGAAAAGCCGTGGACACCGAAGCATGACAAAAGGCAGAGAGAGGCTGTTATGTTTCCACTTAAAATTTCTTTTCTGTTGACTCTAAGAAGGCTCACTCCCTGGAAGATGCTTTGTCTCAAAGAATAAACAGATCGTGTGCTTTCCTTGATATCATAACTGTTTCTTCCCTTCTGCCTTGCATATGGATGAGTCAGGAGATGCAGGATTGGTGATTGATTTTGTATTTTGTTAATTGGCACAAGTTACCACATGGGTACTCAGCAAACAAAACAGATGATATATAACTCAACAACTGGAAAGGCGCTGTACAAATTCCAAGACATTTTATGATATTTACCATGTTGAAGTCATCTTGTGACAAAAATACTTGCAATGAAAATCTTTCATCAACATCGTGAGATAGGACTTTATGATAGATGTCTTGGGGGAGATATATATATATATATATATATATATATACACACACACACACACACACACACACACATACATATACATATACACACACATACATATATATATACACACACATATACACACACATACATACACACACATACATATACACACACATATACATATACATATACACACACATACATACACACACATACATATACATATACACACACATACACACACATATACACACACATATACACACACATACATACACACACATACATATACATACACACACATATACACACACATACATATACATATATACACACACACATACATATACACACACGCACACACACACACACACATATATATATATATAAAACTGTTTCTTTATAATGAAGATTTATGAATGGTAAAAAAAAACTCTTGGCATCTTACACGATCCTCAATGATACTGTCTTCAGTTTATATGGGGAATGTCAGTCCCACTGAGAGGCTGAGACTGAGGTTAGCTAATTTTTTCCTTTAAAAAATTATGAGGACTGTGAGGACAGTCTTGTAAATTTCCTTCAGTGCAAAATTGAGCTGTAATGAGGGGCTAAATAGCTAAGTCCTTCACAAGATGACTCCTTACCTTAAAAGACAATTTCATCATTCATAATGTGGTATCTTAGATTTTATCCATTAAGAACTCCAATTTTATCTTTATGTATGGTAGAGTCTTTGTCAGAGTATATTAAAGCCCTTGAGAGAAAACTTCCCATGGCTCCAGGGTAAATATGTAGAGAAGATAAAAACAAATGAGTGTCAGGAACCAAGTAGAGCAGATTCCTCGTATTCACTTGGACCCAGAGGGACTGAGGTTCATGCAAGCTACTCATGAAATGCGATATTCTCTCAGTTCAAGACCTGAGCAAATATGAAGATGAACTGGAGTTTATCATATTGAAGATGGTGTTTACATTTATCATCTCCATGCTGAATCTAGGCTTGGCTTCTTGGGCTTCTTTCAATGTTTTCCCTGAACTGAAAAGAATCTGACTGAACCACCCACGTGTAATTTGCTGTTATGTCCCTTAAAACCCTGGGTGTCAATCAGAGCCACAGATGTGACCTTAGTAGCCATCAGCAATCCCAATTCTGAATACTTCATTTAGGCCTGAAATACTCTCCCTGCTTAGGGATTATGTGATAATTTCAGCAATATCTATTCACCATTTGACTTCTATTCATTGTAGAGTTGTCACAGTTTGGGGCGATGAACACAGACAATATCAGGTGAACTCTAAAGGACAGAATTAGGAGCCAGGCTTAAACCAACTAGGGCCCAATGTTCTCCTGGTTATAGGTTTTCAGGACCTCATAGGGTCAGAGACTTAAGAAAGAGTTTTCTAGGGATTTTGATTTCTTGTTTGTGTGAGAAAGCTATAATATGGGACCATCTATTTCCCGATTTTTTTTCTATAGATGGAATCCCAGAATTGTTATATATTCGTTTTGCTTGATTAAGAAGAACTCACATTAGGTGGTGAACTTATTATACAACAAGTTGACAATGCACTGTAGAATTGTATGCCTGAAACCTATGTAACCCTTGCTAACAGATGTCGCCCCAATAAGTCTAACAATAAAAATGAATTAAAAAAAAAAAGAAACCAACACAAACTTAATTAGGAGCACGGAGGACTTAAGAAAAAACGATCAACCCTGAAGTTGGCCCTACCTCTGAACTTCCCATGAAAGAAACCAAAACAGTTCCTTTTCACTTAAAATACTTTGAGTTCGGTCATGTGTTACTTGCAGCCAAAGTCATTCTATAGAGTGTGTGTACTTCTCTGTCCATTCTTGAGAGTTCAGTTCAACCCTAGCTTGCTTTCTATTGATAATCACTAATGTTTACAGAATTTGTATAGCATAGCAGGTACTGCTCAGAGTACTTTGCACGGATGTACTAATTAACCCTCTCAATAGTCTGGCGAACATTTTCTGTTCTAGAATTTGTACGTTCGCAGAGAGATTAAGTAACTCGCCCAGGGTGTTACAAGTCGTAGGGAGAATAAGGCTGACCCTAAGGCAGTATTACTCCAGAAGTCTCATTCTCAACCATCATGGTTGTCTCATTATATGCTAATACTCATATTCCTGTCAGATCAACTCCTATTGTTCAATTGCTTTACATTTATTTTCTTAAAATTATAAAATTAGTACCTCAAGCTAAATTGTCCTAGGCTATTTTCACCCTGTATTTCTTACCTATCCTGTGTTTCACTTATTGTTTCTCATGTGTGTTTACTCCTTCCTTTCTGCCCAGGTTCCTTGGAGTGGACTCCGGTTTGAATACTCTTATATTCTGTAATAAATGTTTTGTAAACACAAGGTATCTAGTATTCATAGGAATAGCAATCTCAAAATCATGATAAGTTTGGCTATGATATAAGTGGTTACTATAATACATTATAGCATACTTGAACGATGGACTAAATTAGGCAACCCTCTTCCCACTGCCTCCCCTTCCCATAGAAAATTGAGAATCACAAGACAGGAATTCCTTGAGTGTTCTTATCTCACCACCGCCATCCTATAAATTCAAATGCTGTTGTCACCTCTGTCTCCTCTCACATGTGTTGTCTAAGGCAAATTTTCTCTCTCTGATTCCTCTTCCCTCATGCCTGTTAGGTGACCTTGGTTCATTGGCTCTTCTACTTTTCTTTTAGACATTACATTCAACTTTGTTTTTCTTTTTACTGACTCTTTTAGCTTGTAAACAATGTTCAAATTCTATCTTGGAAAAAACTGGAAGGTATCAACCCCCCACTTGCCTTCTTTCTTATAGCTTGTCTTCTTTTATAATATAAACAAGCTCCTTGAAAATATCTCCCTTCTAGTTTTCTGCTCTTAATTCTGCCTACAACTCAAGGGAAACTTAAATCTTTGTTGCTAATGTCGTTACTGTAGCCTTTCAAGTGACTGGGTTGTCTGCACCATTTGTTCCCATTAACTGCTTCCTTCTGGAGATCTCTCCCTTGGCTTCAATGTTGCTGTCTTTTCTTATTGACTTCCTATCAGTCTGCCTCTAGATATTACTCAAGAGATGCTCCTCCTCTATCAATACTTTAAATGCTGGTATTTTTCACTCCTGTGCTTGGGTGTTTTATATATTTCTACTTTTCTGCTGCTTGCTTTTGTCGTTAATCAGAAGTGGCAGTGTTTCAGACTCTCTGAAGAGTAGAAATCCTTTGCGTGGAATCTCTCTAGCCTGATACTTGAAATACCAACATTGCTGCTGGAGCGTCAAGAAAGATGTTCTGATTTCTAGAGGAATGAAATATAGCTTCCTTTATTTATCTTTCATTAAGAATAATGGTCCTGAGCAATATGGCTGCTGTGTAGTGGATGTCAGAAAAGTGCAGAGACATGTTGTAGAACTACGCGGTGAGGATATACAGGGCACCTCTCACCTGCTTGATAATTTTGTTGAGGACTTTCACTATCTAAATCAAAACTTTCCAACGCAGATGTGTCAGGCTCAGGCAACTTTTCAATGCCTACCTTTAGGCTACATTCATCTATGCTAAAGCAGCTAAAACCAAAGCAAAAACCTCATTGTTTTGTATAAATTACCATATTTTAAAGGCTCTAACACTTGACAAAAGGAAAGGAGTTTTAAAATGTTGGGTGGGGATCCATGACCCTGACTCGTATGGTAATACATACTCTACCATTGGACTTAACTTTGTTAAAATGACTTGACCCATGAAGGCAGAATTTATAAAATTACAAAGAAAAGAGGGGTGGGATGGAGGGAGAGGATATGAGAAAGGAAGAAAGGAAGAAAGGAGAGAGGGAGCGAGGGAGGAAATGTGGAAGGAGAGAATGAGGAAGAAAGGAAAGAAAAAAGGAAAGAAAAATATTTTTAAAATATATGGAATTCAAAACAAAATAATTTTCAATCTCCTTAATGGTTTTAAGGAGCACAGGGAGATGAAAGAAAGAGGGAGGAAAAAAAAAAAAACTTGTTTGCTCTTAATGGATTAGCAAAGGATCTCAGTAAATGCTGCTGTAATACATTGTTTATGGTATAACCAGGGGAGCCCATATTACCTTTAAGCTGTGCCTTTCCCATGGCCTATATTGTCTAACCTTGTACTACATTTAATCAAGTTTGATGGGCTGCACAAGAAAGGAGGAATTCCAGATAGTATTTGCTCTCATTCTTTTATTCCCTGGGTAGATACAGGGAAGAGGCCAAAACATGAGTCTAAGGAATGAAAAAGTTTCAGCACAATACCCTGACCTCTAGAGCAAACTCATTCCACATGACAGTGTTCATGTTAATAAAAAGGTTAGCATCATTAATTCCATGAGCTCTTGTTTTGACAGCCAAGATGAGTCTGTCTGTTTTCTTAAACACTATATCCTCTCTTCTGGATAGATTACATCTACAATCATGGCACTGGGTCAATTAATACAATTTCTGGAAAGAATATATGTACTAATGACCATCAGACAAATTGTGAAAGTATTCAGGGCATTAATAATCACATAAATCTTTACAGTGGTTTTAGAAATATTTGCAAAAAATTCTCTCCAAATCTTTCCCTATATTTATAATCTACTTCTGAAGGCACTGGGAAATCAGCTGTTATAATCATTGTAAAATAGGCCAAGTAAAAAGAATTACAGTGGAAAAGGAGCTATAGACTCTTTATGATCCCATTTAAATATAAAAATTCCTCCTGAACTGATTGCAACCTTGAGTCAGCATGTTGTCGTGGCAGCAATTTCCGGACATTCAGAACCAATAAACTTACGTTGTTTAGCTAACGGACTAGCTCTCTAAAAGTATGTTGAACATCAATAATAATTTTCTAAATGACTTCTTAGAGCCATAGAATTCAGAGTCAGATCCCAAAGATCAGAAATAGATTGTAAGGAGCAGGTATGTTGCTAATACCCTCTACTTTTTTGTGATATGTCTCTATCTGACCCGGTGATTGAGGGACATTAAAAGGGAAAGTATGAGTGTGTGTGTAAATGCATGAGCTAAGGTTTCCTTGGAAAGATTATCATGAATAGTTAGATATTGAAAACACAAAGAGATGGTGTTTTCAAAAGAGACTGCATGCATGTCCTGATTTAGCATAAGGTCGACCCTTATGCATAGACATGTTTTCCACCACACATCAGAGTTAATCACTCACCAGCTTTTGCATTCCAACCTCAGATTGTCAAGCACTGGCCCAATCGAAGCACACCTGGATTTTCTTCCACTTTTGTTGAAGTCTTTCTTTATTGGCTAAGCAAAGAAACATTTCCAACCTTCTATTTTACCATCTCCACAAGAAGAGCTGAAATGTCAAATAGTTACTTTCCCAGGAACCTTTTCTACTATACTACCTCTTTAACCCAGTTCCAACTTAAGAGAAATCAGCAGAACTCTCCTAATGAAAAAGTTTACTTCTGGAAAAAAAAAAAAATGCCTTGCTAATAACAAGGGACAAAATGATTGTCTGCATTTTTCCCATTTTTCTTACCTTCAGAATAGGTGACATATCCATAGCTGCCACATGCATACAGCACCATAGGAGATTGTCAGGTGGAGGAAGACCAACCGTCATAACACCAAATGGAGATAGTCAGGTAGAGGAAGACCGAAAGTCTTAGGACTGCCAGGTAGGAAGACAGAAGGAGCCTGTGCTTCTGATGGCGTGGTCAAGTGCCCAAACCAATGCCCAGAAAACCTACTCCCAGGTTAGCTCTATACAAAATACTACTGTCATTTTTTAAGCTGCTATAATCTTGCTTTCTTATTCTCAAAACTCTATACATGTCCATGTGATTCAATGTCTTTTCCGAAGAAATATTTTTAGTATTTTGTACATTATAAACATACTTGATTTTATTAATATAAAGCTCCACAAACATGCTTTTTTTGACAGAATTATCAAGCTAATTACATTTAAAAAGCCTATGATATCTAAAAACATATAGAAATCTCACATAAACAAAATATTTCAACCAACTGTCTCAGAGGTCTTGATTGTCTCATGTATCACTTGTTTTATCAGCTTTTTAGCTTCATGGCGTGAGTCTGTTTATCTTCCCAGCACTCCCTATAGTGATAACAAAAGGACATTGCGTGATTCGTGACTTGGGCCACTGGAAAAGTCATGTAGAATAGAGAATATATGACTCCATTTTATCATGCAGTAAATCATTTTAATAATTTTATATTTTATGGCTCAGCATTCGATAGACTTCTATAATTACAGTGTCAGCACCTATGGCCAACCCAACATTTTCCACTTCTCTTGTGCCAACTCAAGGAAGCACAGCCCAATGCAGTAAACAGAACATGAGATTATGACATCTGAATAGGTAGTACGCAGGGCTTCCCTGGTGGTGTAGTGGCTAGGCTTTGGCACTCTCAACACCACAGCCTGGTTCGATTCCCAGCCAGGGAACTGCTCCCCCCACCAAAATAAATAAATAAATAAATGAATAGGTAGTATGTACTACCTACTGTGTGACTTCAGATTAAGTTTAGCAATATCTGCTTAAGCTCCATCCTCTATGTAACATGGAGATAATCTTGCATATAGTTGTTTCAGCACAATAAGAATCATAAAGACAATTCATTGTAGAACTTGACACAATATACTCAATATTTATTTATGCTTTGGTTGTTGTTATTAAATTATTTATATTTACAGTTGACACTTGAAAAATGTGGGTTTTAGGGGTATTAACCCACTGAAAATTTCCTTGTAACTATAGAGGGTGCTCTACTCACACAGATTCCCAATCATGGAGCTGACCCTTAAACAACATGGGTTCAAACTGTGGTCAATTGAAAAAAATTCATGTGATAAGTGGATCTGCACAGTTCAAACCTACGTGTTTCAAAGGTCAGCTGTACTTACATTGAATGCTTATTGAGGTGAAAAGTAGAGTTCAGTTTGTATTGGTAGGAGCAAAAGAATACACTCCCCCACCCCCATGTCTCATGTAATCATTTTTAGGATACAAAAAATAAAATAGAAATTGTTAGTATCAACTCATTTTATAATAATGATTAACAGGTTGAAACCTGACCACGTTTAACATCTATTAGGGCTATAAACAGCTTATCTTTTTTAAAACCTCTCCAAAACCTCATCAGCTATTATTTTAATCCTATACATTTTATAAATGAAGGACCAAAAACTCAGAAAGTGTGAAGAACCTACTAAAAGTGTAATAGGTCATCAGTGATGGTCTTGGGTGAACCTCAGATTTGAATGAAATCTCTAAGATTTCAGAGCCTAATCTTTAATTTTCCTTTGTACACGGCCTGGAAAGGAGTTGATAACATATAATTGATGGAATGCCATAAATGGAGGAACTTCTCCCTAGTCTCCAGAAATCCGTATACATTTTTTAATCAAAATGATCCACTTTTTATATTCTTTCCCCTCCTTGTTCTTTAGAAGGAGATGATTACATCAATAAAGATATAATTATGATCTGCATGGCACATCATTCTGCTATTAAGGAGCATGTTACATGTTGAAAACAGAACTGCACAGTAGAACGGTGGTTACCAAGGGCTGAGGGATGGGAAATGAGAGACTTTATTGATCAGAGGGTCCAAACTTTCAGTTATAAGGTGAATAAGTTCTGGAGACCTAATGTGTACAATAGCATAGTGAGTAATAGTATATACTTGAAATTTGGTGAGAGTGTGCATCTCAAGTGCTCTCACCACACACAAAACAGGAAGACTGTGAGACGGTGGGTGATGTAATTAGCACAACGGTGGTAATCATTTCATAATGTCTATCAAAACATCATGTTGTTCAACCTAAATGTATACAATTTTTATTTGTCAATCATGCCTCAATAAAGCTGGAAAATAAATAAACAGGAAAATCTTACCTCAAAAAACAGAAAACAGAGCTTCTGAAGTGTTGATAAATCTAAAATCTGAGACGTCCTATAATGCAGGAGCTTTTATGCTGTGTCAGCATACATGAGCAGATCAACAGACCTACTTCAAAGAAGCCCAAACAACAAACATCTGAATTATCCTCTGCTGACTTCAAATAAATATTTCATTCTCAACACTCAAGGATTTTCATATGTGACAAAAATGTCTAAAATTGCTTAGTTTCATTTATTCATATCCTTAGGAGATGAATGTAAGCAGATTTAAAGTCTTGCTTAACTTTTAATGCATTTTTTCGAAAAGATATGAATTGTGAATAGGCTGTTGGAAGCGAGCCTTATAAATCACCTGAACTGCTCCACTATTGGCATGTCTTGGAGTCATTATGTGTAATTGGTTAATGGTGTATTTATTCTCACATTATTGGATCAGCTCCAGGGATAATCACTGACGAGTTTCAAAACTCCAGGAGGATTTCTGTGTAGAGGTAAATGAATTAAAAAACAAGGTAAAACTAATTACTTTTATTTAAATTCAATTTGGGGGGTAATCGTTCTGTCTTGGGGGTCTTGCAGCAGTTTTCATAAGTGATAAATTTGCTTTAGTTTGCTAACTTGCATTTCCCTAGAGCTGAGAAATTAAATCACTGGTGATGAAAATCAGAGAGGAAGTCATTCAAACTAAAGTTACTGGCAGAAATTTCCCACCTTAGTTCTTTATGCTTTGTTCTTTTTGTTACCTTATCTTATTTAACATTGCCTTTGGATACTTGATAAATAGTGAAAAAAAGAACCATTTTCAGGGACAAAATCAGATGCACATTACTTAAAGGTGTCAGGATTTCCATACAAACCCTGCAGGAGAAAAAGGCTCACGTGTACTTCACTGACATCATCTGCCCACATTGGACACAGAGAATGTTGACTGAGTGGGACTATAGTTTTCATGTAAAGCAACTGGATATGGTTCAGTGATACAAATTCAAGGCTTTTTATCGCGATATGCTTGGCTGGATTAGTATTTTCTTTAAATGATATGATATCCTTAGAGCCGATTTCTTTGACATGAGAACCTATGAGAATGTACCACTCAAGTGTGAATATCCCTGGGATTGGTTCATAAATTATTACGCCTAATATATGCTCCAGGAGATAAATAGGACCTTTATAGATGTATCACTTGGGATAGGAAAAGAGATGCAGTGAGAAATGAATTGTGTAAGGCTTTGGGGATGATATCTATTAGATTCAATGGCACATAAAGGAAGATCTAAATAAAAGTGGTTTGAACAAGGAGTGAGTTCTGCCATAAAAGAAGTCTGGATCTCGTGGTGCTAAGTTGTTGGAATTACTTTATTATCTTTGGAGATCAAGGATCCTTCTGTTCTTTTCTCTGCTCCATTTTTCCCAATCCACTAACCTGTTGAAGCAACGAATATCACTGACTGAATGGGTGGAGGTGAAGAAAGATGACAATTATCATTGCCATTATTCAGTTATTTGTGTGCAGCAGAAGCCAGGGAAAGCCAACCCACCAGAAATCCGGAAGACCAGCGAGAAGACAGAGTACGACCTGTGCATGGAGCCCAAGAAAGATTTTTAGACACTCGGGCCATTCTGAATGCCTAGGGACTTCCACATAAATGGAACTCAGCTAAACTCAGGCTTTTCTCACTTACTATTTCCCCACCTTTTCACTCATTCTTTAACCCAGCCGAAGGATAGAGGACTTGTTGCTCTTGTATGATGTGTAAGCCGTAGCACAGTATGTATCACTGGCCACTTGACTCACTTAACAGTTTCACAGAAGCCACGTTTCATCATTTGTGTCTAACAGCACATCCTGTGTCCAAGTCATAGATTAAAAGAGGCCACAAAAGTTGAGATGCATAAAATATGTAAAATGAGATGCCATTGGATGAATGATTAATTTAATGCCCCCTCGCTGCTTTTTACATAAAGTCCTAAATCGTGACATTTAATTTTATCCTTGAGGGACTAAAAATCTAATGGACTAGATACATGGTTTGTGACTTGGATTAAAGATCTTTTGTCTATTTAGCAGTTTGTGTAATGGGATCACACACAAAAAAGGTAGTGAATTTGTTCTCGGTGCTCATTGTAGTGCCTGGACTGTAAGAGGTTCTAAGTGCTTGTTGAATAACCAAACATATGAATAAATTAAATAATACTTGGGAGAGTCACAATAAGATAAAGGTTTTATGTCATTGTCATTCGCATGTACAAACTACCTAGGTTGCCCTGCTCCTTCACGTGTACTATAACCGACTCTGTCACAGAAAATTGCAACAAAACTGTATTGAGCTTTTAAATAACGGCCTTCTTAGAGATCATACACTGCTGTATAATGAAAGTCATTCAATTGTTCTTCCCTTCTGTCAAAAAGAGTTAAAGCTAGTGAAATTCACTCTGAAAAAATGTGTGTACCATATGTGGGTTACTCTTCATCGTGCCCTCTTTAAAAGGCCCATATATGTGAAAATCAGATATAGTCCAGAGGTGCAAGTTCAAGAGTGATACAGCTTTTTGAAATCCTATGTAAATTGCTTTTCCCTCTTTACAATTCCAAGAGAGAATAAGAAAGCAAGTTTCTGTGAATGTGCCTGTCCTTGAATCTTTCAGTTTGTCTTGTTCATGGTTGTAGTTGGGGTCTGAAGCCTTAGTGGCAGGGACCTTACACTGGATAGTGGTAGAGAAGTGACTCAGAAGTGACTGGTGCAGAAGTGGGCAGATGCTCAAAGACCCAGGCCACTCCTATTGGGGTACAATAAGGCAATTATCTGCTGGAATCACCACTGCCCTTTAGGCCAGGAGGGTGAGAGGGGCTTAACAAAGAGCAGTGTTACATTCCCATGGCTACTTTTGCCTACTGATACTCACATTCTCTTCATTTCACCCCAGAAAAAATAGCTGGAAGGCAGAGTAGGCGACAGTGTATTCTGGTCCTATCTTATTATTAGAAAACTTCTTGTTTTAGCACCAATAAATACCACCTACAGACCTCGAAAAGCTAGATTCTCCCTTTAGTAAGTCTGATTCAATAGCCTTGGGATAATGCGTGAAGAACTACAGTTCCAGACCACCCCAGGTAATTTTAAAATAGAGAGTTCGCTGACCTCACCTTGGGGAACACTGATTTGGGGGCCTGTAAGTATTTCTCCTGATTTGAATATAGGTACTCATTATGTTTGGGTTTTGGTGGAGAAACATAATGGATTTTCTTTTTAAATAAATTATTCTGAACATTTGCTTAGATTTGTACTTATGTAAATGACTACAGATGATTTCAGGAATAGGAAACATCATTCATCTTGTTCCACGTGACCCAGTAAATTTTATGCAGAAGGGCTGAAATGCTAGCTTACTGTAATACAGCATGGGTTTATCAAAAAGTCAGTCTTTAAAAGTACTAGTATCAAAGTTTGTAAGAAGAATATATCTTTATAATATGATTGCACCCCAGCCAGGATAAAAGCACTACTTTTATTTTTTTATTTCTTTATGTTTGAATACATTTACTGGCTTTTAAAATACCTACAAAACTCATAAAAATCTGATACAAGGAATATTACTAAAATGTAGGCCATCTAAATGTTTTGCCATGTTTGCTCTCCATATTTTAGGATTTGTTATTGCTCTAAAAGATGTTCAGAAATTGAGTTGCTATTTGCTGTCTCTGGGGGTTCAGTAACTACGGAGAAGTTCTCTAGAATAGGGTTCAGGTTGAAATCTCCCATCTCTCTCAGGTTTTATCAGAGCTGACTTCATCTCTAGGGTTGGGGACGTCTAGAGGAATACTTATTTCCCATTAGATAAGAGGGCCACCCTTCTCAGACTCCCCGTCCCGTTCACCTGCGGCCACCTACCGAGTCATCCCTTCACCTTCGCCCCCCTCCTCCAGAGCAGCTCCTCTGGTTGCCCAGCTCGCGCCGGCCCAGCCCATCATCACGTTCGAACAATTCCAGTCCTAGCTCCCAACCTGCATTTTCACATCCATCAACTGACAGTGTATTTCCAAGTCTAAAAGAGATATACTGTTAAAATTCCAGGCAAGAAAGATTGAAAATCTCACCATATTTCAGATACAAACTGATTCTCATTGTTGAATATCCTGGGGAAAACCTTGGGGACAAAGAGTAAGATAGTGGCATGAGGACGTGTGGCCAACATTCCAGCACATTCTGTTAGTTTAAGACAGGAGAGCAACTCAGGCATCCCCGTAGTCTTGCAGAATCGGAGTCTGGGGCTTTGTATCACATTAACCCAGGTTTGTGTCCTGGCTCGTACACACACAGCCTGGATGGCCTTTAACCAATTATTTTACTCCTTTGGATCATACTTCCTTTGTTTCTTAAAATACAGTTAATATTTATTTTGATGAATTACTATAGCAATTAAATTAGACTTTGCATATAAAATAATTATTAAAGTGAACTTTAGCTTAATGTATATTACTTGCATTTCGTGGTTCCTCTTTTAATTTTTTAAATTAAATTTTCAGGGGTTCCCTGGTGGTATAGTGGCTAGGCTTCGGTGCTTTCCATGCCATGGCCTGGGGGAGCTACCCTCCCCCACAAAAAAATAAATAAATTTTCATTCAATTTTCTGTTAAGTTTATGGCATTACCAACTTTTCACATATATTGTTCCAAAAAATAAATATAATCTATATATTGATGCAAAAATACATTTTAAAGTGAATAAAATAAATGAATATTTATTGAGTAAATGAAATTAATAAATAAATTAATAAATAATAAAATAAATCTATTTTAAATGTCAATTTAAATAAATAGAATTTGTACTCAGTAGTAGAGGGCAGATTTGGATATTCCAAAATATTTGAAATTGGACTTGAAGTTGAGAAACTACTGCATGATAACCTGCCACTTATGTAATTTTCTTCCTTAATCCTTCATCCTTTTCTTGTCCTTGGATGCAGGGTATAAGTGATGAAAGGAGATTATCACTATTTACTTCATTAGGGAAAACACCGTGGTGGAGCTACACATATGTATTTATCTTCAAAATGCCATTTTTTTTTCATGGACTTCTGTCCCAGATGCTGCCATTCCCCACAACACAATGAGTCCACATCAGCCAGACAAATAGAGTCACGTTAGCCATGCAAGAGACAAAACTATATCCTTTTGCCTAATTTCTCACTAATGCCATGCACCAAACAATTTGTTCACCATTGAGGCCCAGGTTCAGAATTGATAACATATTAATGGTGAGTAATGCTATCCTGTGTACTCTGAGTTAGAAGTCTCCTTTTACAGAAAAATATTAATGTAAAATGATGTTTTTTAAAATCAAAAACAAAGTTTTTGGCTTTCTTTTTTATGTCAAGTTTATGCAATGGGTTCAGAGCGTAAGAGCATTCTTGTTTTAAAAATTATGCTTGTAATGTGGGGAAAGAAGACTCAAACTGCAAAACAGTAAGATTAAGAAGACCAAGGGTTGCTTCATAAATTGTAGGCTTGTCCACCTACAAGGGACAAGATGAAACAAAGCACTTACTATGAGATTACTCTGGTTTCTAGCAAACTTGGTAATACATCCACTTATGTCTGTCTGTCTATCTCTGTGTTGCAAACACACACACACACACACACACACACACACACACACACACGCACGCACATGCACACATGCCTTGTATGCCAGGCCTGAAAAATGCATTCCAGAAGTTGCTAGCCAAAGGCTCTAGCTACCTGGAAATTTCCATACAGCAGCTATTTTATGGAATCTTCAGCACATCTGCTAGATATCCTGAGTTTTCTCACATGCTCTTGAGGATCCTTAAGTGGGTAAAGCAATTCTTACAGCACGTGGTGTGGAATGATTTTAGTCTCAATTAAAATTAGCAACCATTGGAGTGATTTACAGATCTTTGAAATCTTTCCTTGTCAAGTGCTTTAAATGAAACATATTATGCTAAATCTGCCACAGTCTGCCCATAGTAGCTGAAGTTTGTGTCATGTTTGATTCATTGCCTTGGTTTACTACAATAGATCACTTATGGGAGGATACAATATAAAACAGCTCGTGTCAGAAGAATAAATTATGTCATCAAGACCAGGATATATTTTTTTTATATGCTCATATTTACATGTGGCCTCGTCAGAGCATAAGCTCTAAAACTAGTTACTGCTCCCAACAGGGAAGATAAATTTGCAATTCACAAATCACTCATGTTACACTTTTGTTGTGAAAGATGGATAATTTGTTGGTTTCAATGTACATATAATCTCAAGTATAGG
This sequence comes from Lyroderma lyra, assembly GCA_004026885.1. Lineage (NCBI taxonomy): Eukaryota > Metazoa > Chordata > Mammalia > Chiroptera > Megadermatidae > Lyroderma > Lyroderma lyra. The sequence goes on along the minus strand of PVJL010000151.1, from coordinate 377,115 downwards.
TGCTGGTGTATGAGAGTGTTAATGCTGTCAGCCACTGATAAAAAATACACAGAATAAAATATTGAGGTATTTATGAAAGGTCCTGCATTAGCACTATTTTATGAAATCAGATCCTATGCCTTAAAGAAAAATTTATATGTGGATTTTATATTCTAAAGAGGGTGCTAAGCTGTTAATACATCACTTACTCTTCCTTCACGTAAAAATTAGCCAGAATGGAATGCTCGTCTGTGACTTATCCTCTGCACTCTTTCTTGTCAGCATCAGAGATACATTGTGGGAATAACTTGTCATGACTTTAAAGATAACCTGCCTAGATGTTTTTAATAAATTAGAGTGAAGTGTAGATAGCTCAGGATTTGGAGCAGGAGCTCTGGACCTGTGCTGTCATTCTTTATTCAACCTCTGCCTTACAAGAGCTTGTGAGATTTAAATAAAATAATTTATGTAAAACACCTCCAATAACATCTGGAGTACGAGAAACAACTATACCTATGGATCCTATTTTACTATTTGAAAATAATGGCCGGTGTGTGCGCGCTCTCACTCAGCCATTAAAAATGAGAGAGGCACATCTTTTTCCTCTATGATTTTTATCTAAGAAAATGCTCCCTATGTGTTTGTGTATTTGGATATCATATGATATATTTTACTTAAAATATGAACTCCCTAGGATTCTGCTTCCTATGCGACCACTGACTAGCTGGTATTGCATTGTGTCTAAAGCTCCTCTATAGCTCTGTGATGGTTAACTTTATGTTTCAATTTGGGCAAAGGGATGTCCAGATAGTTGGTAACACATTACTTCTGGATGTGTCTGTGGGGATGTTTCTGGAAAAAATGAGCATTTGAATAGACAGACTGAGTGAGTAAGATAGCCCTCATCACTCTAGGGATGAGTCGTCATCCAGTCCATCGGGGGCCTGGTAGCACAATCATTAGGAAGAAGAACAGCAAATGTGCTCTCTCTGAGTTAGCACATTGGTCTTCTCCTGCCCTCACGTACCAGTGCTCCTGGTTCATGGGCCTTTGGATTCAGACTGGACTTCAACCATTAGTTCCTCTGGTTCTCGCGCTTTCAGGTTTGAACTGGACCTACACCATCAGTGGCGCTCCAGGTCTCCAGTCTGCATATGGCAGATCATGGGAGAGTATATATGTATTCCTGTTGGTTCTGTTTTCCTGGAGAACTCTGACTGACACAAGCTTTAAAAGTCTATTATGATTCAAAGAAGAAATCTTTTTTTATGTATAGAAAAACAAAAAGAAAAACACTTCAGGATAGGTGATACAAAGGAGATAGGATGTGAAGAGATAAGAGTGGGTAAAGTACATCAGCTTCACAAGAGCTAGACCTGTGTCTGTCTCTTAAATTCTGCGTTAATAATGTCCAGCACATACTGTGCACTTGATGGTTGTTGAAGTGTACATGTGTGAGTCTGTGAGTGGATGATGGATGGATGCATGCATGCATGGGAAAATATGACAGAATCCAGTAGAAGAAAGTGCAAATCAGTTGAAGCATAATTGTGAGAGCACTGACTGAGGACATGACCTAGACGTGATTAAGACCTAGGTTTATGTCTTCAGTTTGCTAATTATCACTTATGAGACCCTGGACAAGTTACAAACTCCTTGAGCCAAGTTTCCTCCTTATAATAACTCCAGGTTGTGGGTATTACTATAGTATTTTCCTTGTGTTTCAGATGAGGACAATGAAACAGGTAAAACTCTCCAAGAGTAAGTGGCTAAAACTGACGATGATGGTGAAGATTATGGCTTACGAGCAGTGGACTCGGTGTATGTGGTGTCTACTCTCCCCGCTTACTATTTTCAGCCTGTTACAGACATTCACCCGACTGAAACCTGTATTTCTCTCACACGTCTCTTAAATGAAAGAGAATCTGACCGTGTGACAGTCTCATTTTGATCTCCAACTTGGTTGCAGTAGTTACTTGCCAGTTTATGTATTTAAAAGCTAACATTCGTTAGCGTTTCTGCTAATAACCTCCAAACCTTACTGGCTTAAGACAACAAACTTTAGTGTCTCTTATGGTATAAGTGTCCTTTGGGCAAGTCCTTTGGTCTGGGCTAACTTATGCAGTCTTTGTGGGCAGGTGGCGGTTGGGCGTGAGCTGGGTAATCTCTAGTAGCATGCTGTCTCTCACAGGTGAGAAGTTGGCATGGTGTCATCTCGGACAAGAACAATGACTTGTCTGTGTGTGTCCCATGATCGGGCAGGGTGTCTCGGGCTCATTTACAGGGTGGTTGCAGAACTCAAAGAAAGGGCAAATCCCAATGTAGAAGCACTTTCAGGGTTCTACGGTATTGTTTTTTCTAATGACTTTTTAGGCAATTCAAGTGACTCGGACAAACCCAGATTCAGACAATAGAGCGATACACTTCACCACTTTCTAGGAGGAGCTGAAAAATCAATGGGTTGTCTATACAGATATGGGAGGAATTTGTAGCCATTGTAACCATTGTGGTATTGCAATCTACTACATTGTGTTGAATAAATTATTTTATTTACTACTAAAACTAAACATATAGATCCCACTTAAATCTATTATTCTTTGCCTCCCACAGCATCCATGAGCGCCTTGTCTGTCTCGTGGTGCTTGTTAATTACATTTAGTTGAATGATCCAGTTTGACAGAAGAGGAAGAATCTAAGCTTCCTACAGTTCATTCTTCCTTTATAACACACTTTTGATTAAAATACTCATTTTTATTAACTTTATCTAAGGTACAATGTATGACTCCTATTTTTCAGGTGTACATGAAGACTGTCATGTAGAAAGAAAACAATAATTTTACTTTAAAAGGATTGACATTTGCTCTCTAGCAAGTCATTTAAACTCAATACCTCTGGTTCTGCAATAAAAATGGGAAACTATTTTGATTTTTCTCAACCTGTGAAACAAATGAAACAATGTATGTGAAAATGTAGCATGAATTATGAGACAAAAATCTCTTAATAAATAAGCAAATGATCAATATCTTTGATTTTAAGTGTTTGAAAAATGAAACCTTGTCTAGTTATCTGTATATGCATTTATAAGTCTAGTAATAAAAACCAATTATTAATACATTTTGATTAATTGCATTATAAACACAGAACCAGTATATATCAGAGCCGGTTTAGGTATATACACAATGGTTTTAATAGCATGAATTTTATCTGAGTCTTCTAATTCTTTTTTTCTTTGAGGAAAATGAAGCATGATTGTAACTCAGTGATTGTTAACTATAGTAATTTTTACCCACAGGGTCTTTCGGGCATTGTCTTAGAAACATTGTTGTCACCACTTGGAGAGATTGGGTACTGAGATCTAGGGAGTAGAGGCCAGAGATGCTGCTAAACACACTACAATATGTGGAGCAGTCTCTCCACCTCCCCGAGAAAGAATTATTTAGCCTAATATGTCAGTGGTGCCAAGGTGGGGAACCCAGCGTAAGTGAGTGAAGAAATTCCCGTGGTGTTATTTTACAGAGAAGGTCATTCATGATGAGCTTGAGGATGGCAGTGGTGCAGAGCACGAGGTGGAAGGGTGTCTTCTTCTCTGTCCCTGCTCTGCAGAAGAGGTCACCTTCTCCCAAAGGACAGGATGGTAAGAGGCAGTCCCAGATCTGCGCCCACCGAGTGAACCCCTGCCCTTCTGGTGTTTCCCAGTGCTCAGGCGTCATCTCGGTGGCCTCCTTATCCAGCTTCCATGGGCATTTTCCTCTTGTTTCCTTGCAGCATTATCTGAGCTACTGACTGAGTCTTTAAAATTGATGAGGTACCATCAGCCATTTCAGTTTTTATCAAGGGAGCAAAGGCGAGGGAGAGTTGAGTTCTGGCATGTGTTTGGAGGTGTTTGTTTTGATTGTCTGATGGCTGCATACCAGCCTGAGGGAGTCACAAATGTCACTGGTGTGCAACGGTATAATTTTCCTGCCGCTCCAAAGAGTCTTCTGTGTTAATCTCCCAGCATGTCTGGCAACTTTCAAAATAGAAGTTGAAGACAATTCCATAGAGCAGTGAAACCAGATTCCAAGTCCCCATTCGTCTTTGTGAGGACAGAGAAAATTGCTGGTGTGCAGTTGGCCATTTTCATTATTGAGAACATAGAGCAGCGCGGCTTTCGCCAGGGCTAATTGATTTTCACAGCTGGTGCAGGGAAGTCTAAGGATGGCGTGCAACTTGAAAAGTCCTTTTGTCCAGATCCTGAAGTTCATGGGTTCTCCAGGGCCTTAAAACTTGGGCTTCATTAAGAGATGCTAAAATCTTCTGAAATAACTTTGAGCACCAACTGGAAAGGAGTTACTTGTTCATGAGATGCATGGTGTGAGTAGGTTATGGCCTGCCATATGGCAGGCTTTCAAATTCATTCCTTTCCCCTTAACATTAATTAGCATTATGTTACATGGCACAGGCCTGATTCAACCCCTGGCACCAAATAATCGCCCATCGAACAATGACGTGTTAAAGGATGTTGGTGTCTGCCTTCCCTTTGCCTTACAGATGACATGGGACACTACCTACTGATGAGAAAGTGGCCTGCATCATAGGCATTTTGCATTTTAATTTATCTACTTTAAAGGATAGCTGGTTTTTTATTCCTTACTATGAAAATATGGAAAGGCAGTGGGAATTGGAGGCAGGGCTCCCCTACGGAAGCCCAAAGCAGGGATGTAATTACTGGAACTCAGGTGAAAGGGGAGGATTTGATCACATTCATCGTGTCAGTGTCCTTAGCGTATGGGCATGCTTAGGTAGCTCAGTGCAGTGAAAGTATAGACATTGGGTCAGATAATTCTGGCTTCCAGCCCGAGCTCTGCCACTGAGAAGTCGAGGGATCTAGGATAAGTTCCATTAGCCTCCTTATACTCTCGTGAGATCTAAAATGCATGTTAAAGGGCCAGGAATGTCATAGCCCTCGACACACTACCTCCTTCCTCTTCCATTTGCCTCATTGGAAGTTAAGTTCAATGTCGGCAGTCTTGTTGATCAAAGTTAACTCAATGTTGGGAACTGAACCATGGTGCCAATCATTTTGTATATTCAACAACAGAATTGGTCTTAAATTTTAGGATGCAACTAGAGTGTTATTTTATCTGGAGAATGTCTGTAAAACATAAAAATGGTGGTAAAATACATCATTAAATCGAATAAAGACTATTAAGTGAAGGAGCAGCCAGTAAACACTTAACCTGGTCCATTTACACAGAGCCAAGGAGACAGTGGCCTTTTACGCAACATGCTTCTACTTTCTACTTGAAAAAAATAACTTGATGGCAAGTCATTGAAAAAGAAAAAATAAACCGTGTCTAGTGCCACATGATCATTGCATATTATTTACTTCATAAGAAAAATGCTTAGTTATACTTGTATCTTAGATGACAATGTTCATAAAATTAAAGTGTAAATTCATATGCATATTGGGGTCTGGCAGATAGTATATGTATAAATGTGTGTGTGTGTGTGTGTGTGTGTGTGTGTGTGTGTGTGTGATATAGAGTAGATATAAAAGCATGTATTAGGAATAAGATTGGGGAAAAGTTGCAGTGCATACTGTTTTATAGTCTAGTAATTGCAAAAATATTGATCAAAATGATGATTCAAGTATTTATTACGTACACAATTTAGTATTGTCTATGTACTCACAATAAGCAGAATAAATATGCTTATTGTGATCTTAAATGATGAAACTAGAGGAACATTATTTTTAAATAAAAAGGGAAATTATCAATAATTACGTTGTATACCCATTCCACATATTGCTAATTTTATGTTGATAGGAATCATCCTTAGCAAATATTGTTCACTTTTAAAACTTCATGGGTTTGCTTGCATGGTAGCAACTCGCAGCAGAGTGCACCAGACAGACCTGAGGGTACAGCAGTAACTGTCGTGACTGTAGTTGCCATTAAATGCATTCATGTGCGCTGCACTATTTTGCAGGGTGAGGCCCAAAATGCTTCACTATTTTGGTATTCTTTTTAAGTAACTATGGCATCCTCTTGTTTTCCTTTGAAATACTTTAATTCTTCAGGCAAAATTACATGTTAAAGTAATTATATACTGTCCCGTTAATTGCTTTTTGCAGCAAATTGTCAAGTGAAAGTCTTCAAAGTAGTACAGTATGCCAAACATTTGTAACAATTACATTTTTAATCTGTTGTGGTCTTTCAGATGTTTTTGGCATAGTTTGCTTTATTCACTTTCTGTTTCCTTCATTTACAATTAAATTTGTAACTTAAGAGTTTTTATATTTTAAGCAGGAAATATTTGAAGATAATATCATGTTCATGACTTTTTTTTTATTTTTTTCATTAAAGCAATGCCTAGCCCACTGTGTCCAGAATGAGTCCTCGTATTGGAAATACTCTGAGTCTGGAGCACACATGTGCTCTGCAGCTCCTTGTCCTTTGAGGGCAGGGAACCAAATGCTTTTGAGTATGAGCATTATTGTAACCTTCCTAGTAGCTGGTTGAGACTTCATTTTGAATTTCAATTCAGATCTTTCCCATTGGGAATGAGCACTTCTGGAGGTTTCTGTAAGATGTGCTATTAATGAACCAAATGCTTGTCTCTTAAAAACTGCAAACTTTGCTCTTTACAAGTTTCTGTGTGGACTTCACTGAAAATCCTGAAAGTTTTCATTTATAATATTTACCAACGAACTTTGATAATGAAAGAACAAGCTAATTAACGTATATTGTCTCCCCTATAATAACTCTTATACTTTTCCCCCTATAAATACAATTTACAATGACTATTTTTATTCTAGGCTTTAAGAATCAGATCTGGACACTCACTTTGGATTGAAAGAGGCTGTTATAAGCAGAAAATCATGTTTATTCGTCTTTTTGGTTTTTTGCTTTGCTTTGTTTGCTTTGTCCTCCATCTTGATTTTTTTTTAACCTGAAACAGAGTTGTAAGAGATATTAACTAAACAGCAGTGGGAGAAGGACACATTATTTTTCCCATTGACTTTCTGTATTTATAGTCATTTATTTATTTATTCAAGAAATATGCATTGAATACCTACCATGTTCTGGGCACTTTGGACACATCAGTGAACAAAATGTAGTCTCTTGCCTTCCTAGAACGAACTTTATAAAGGGGTATGACAGAAAAATAATCAAACATCATGTATGAGCATATTAAATATTTCATTGTGGGATGATCATATTGTGGTAAAAAGAGACCATAAAAGGGAGGAAGGGACCCGAAGCACACGAAGCATGTTGGGTAAGTGAAGGAGAGACAGGTTATACTGTTAAATAACATGGTCTGAGCAGGGATGAAAAATAGAATTTAATGAGAGGAGGAAATTTGCTAAGCAAGTATCTGGCAGTAGTGGGTCTTAGCCCAAGAGAGTAACAAGTGCAAAGTCCCAAAGGCTAAATCTGCCTTTAACCTTCATTCACTTCCTTTAATTTACTGCAGAAGCATTCATTGTCCACCTAAGAGACAGCACTTCTGTGAAATTGGCCTCAAGAAAGAGATGGACACTGTACAAATAGAGGATAAAACATTTAATTGCAGATAGAACAGAAATTAAAGTAACCGAGAAGGCAGTGTGGCATCAAGGTGAGATAACCAAACTGATGGGGATGAGTGAAAGTAGAAAATACTCTTTCTTTCTAGCTACATTATGTGGCCTCAGTCCTGTCAACCTCATTGTCAATAAAATAAGGAGTAGAAGGAAAGTATGTCCATCACATCACTGGTCACTGCTGTATCCACCAGTTGCTAAGACAATTCTTGGTATCTAGTAGTACTTAATAAGTATTTGTGAAATGAAATAGTAAATGATCTGTTATGTAAGATCCTTCACGATCTGGCCCCAACTCCAACTTTATTTATTAAATCAAATGCCCTAGATCCCACAAACAATGTTTTTATGATTTATTTCTTTATGTGCCCCCTTTGGCAGTAAATTTAAACTTCTGCTTTAATGTTTAATATTATGAGAACTCTTCTGCCTCAAAGAGTTCTCATAAAAATTTTAAAAATACACTACATTTAAGGTACTTGAAATGTTCCTGGCACATAAATAATGCTAATAAGCTTTGACTATCATTACTTTTTGTTTCTCTTTGTAGCACTTACAGACAAATAATTGTGTAAGTATTAGCGGTATTCTTACCTCTTCTGTTAAGTTTTAGTTTATAATCTAAGGGCAAGTTTTACATTAGGATTTTGATCATATTTAACTATGTATTCAATTCAGGATCTGGAAAGTAGTAGTGATTCAGTATAGTGAGAAGGCTCATAGGATCCCTGTCTCCATCAATCAGAATATCCACTGAAATATCAGTTCACCGGAGCCTGTTGTATAATAAAGTCTTGTATATCCACTCATTCATCCAACAGCGGTACACACAATGGGAGTTACCAAGACCATGGTTAACACAGAGAATGAGGCTGCTGAAACAAAAGAGTTCTATGCAATCTATCTTATTAACATTCAGAATAAATATTTCCAAACTCTCTTTGCTGTACCCAGTAGTAGTATTCTACAGTGTTGTTAGTCTATATTTGAAACTTCAAAATGTCTCTCCCATTCTCTTATTATGATTTACTTGGCTAATAATAGTCAGTCCTGGTAAAGAAAGCACAAGAAATTGTATGGGGAAAGGGTTAAGTGTAGGGGTTAAGCATTGCAAGTGTAGGGGTTCAGTTGGCCACATTCTATCTTTATGACAGAGCAGAATTACCCTCCCAATTCTTAATGTCATTCTAGTTGTAAAAATGGCCCAGCTGTGCAAATCTGAGGGCAGAAAATTTTTTTCACAAAAGAATTTCTTTCCTAACCCTCCATAGCAAGGCACCATTGATCATGAAACCTAGTAGTGAAAAACAAGTTTGTGACTGTAATAATCAATCAACATGTATTTGTTGAAATCTCATTGCATGTTCAACCTTGTAGATGCTCAATGGGAGAGAAAACTAAGGAATTTATTCTTTTCCTCATTTATTGATACCACATTTCAGTTTAAAAATATAAATGAGGCAGCTTATGAGCAGAACAATTTTAAATAAATGCGGAAATGGAAACAAAAATTAAATAAATTAAAACAAGGTAAGAATAATAAAATTACATGCTGTATAGTTCTGGTTAGATGCTAGTGATGGACTATTAATTTGATTTCCTACCAGCCAGAACGAAGAGCAAAGAACTAGAGAAAAGAAGACTTAGAAATGTTATGGTTGCCATAATTCTAAAGTCAAAACTTAAAGAAAACCCATGAGGACAAGAGTTGAAGTCACTTCTGTATCATCCATACCAAACACTGCATTTATTGAGTGCAAGAAAGCACTCCATAAATACCTATTGAATTAAAAGGCGGTTTACTTTTAAACTTGGAACAGTGAACATTAAACCACATATATTACAACCTTTAAAGAAATAACCTATATAAGAAGATGAACTAGCATAAAATCAGAACTCTCTCCAAAATTCCATTACACATTGTCAGCATTGTTGACTCCTCCAGATAACTTACATGCACTTAAATGAGACAGGATTCATAAAATAATATTCATTGAATTTTAGAGCCTTAGATTTATTATTTATAATACTTTCAAGAAATATCCTACTACAGAAGCCAAGCATAGGGTCTTAACCTGTCATATAGCCGGTATTTTTAAGTAAATAACTTTTATTTTTTCCTACTAGATAAATTTTGCTTCTCCATTTCTTCAAAGACGTATCACAATCTATTTAAAGTTCCATGAATGCTAATGAAGAGCCAGGGATAAATCTAATTAAATTGTGTGCCAATGTAGCATTCTAATAATTGCCTTTAATTTGGAAAAAAAAATTCTCTCTCTGATGAACCAAATCTCAGCACAGTCACATGCCTTCAAACGCTCAGTGTTAGGATAACTGAATTTTAGACCTTGTCATTCTACTCTAATTTTATTCTGGAAATCACTAGGTAAATACATGCTTCTCGCTTAATAATTTATATTAAAATTTAGAAAAGGGATGGAGAAATGGCCCTGATCACACCACCATAGCATAGGTAGGGTTACGAACTCTCCCTTGTCAATGGACCCCTGATAAGGGCACTTTCGTTCTAAATAGGGTTAACTGGCCATTGCTGTGTTATTTAAAACTTTCTTGTGTAGATGACTACAGGAATGCTGCCACCTGGAATGCATTATAAAGGTTAACATAAAAAGCAGACAGACAGGGAAGGAGGCCTTCTGCCTCACCTCTTTTCCTGCTTTCCCTGACCAAACAGCTGAGAGTGTTGATCTTCTGGAACAAAATTTGATCAAGACCTAGTCACTAAAATTGATACAATGCTTCATTACCTCAGGATCAAAGAGAAGTCAAGAAAAAATTACACCTAAGGGGACCTGGAGAACACACTGAAACCCATCAACAGACAGGCCAGTGACAGACCAGGAAGCAATTGTAGAGCCATCAACCTAACTGCCTGTGAAATCTACCCTGGACCCGAGCTCTGCCACCGGGGAATATCATCTCTAGATGAGCGCACCTGGGAGCTGTCAGTCATCCAAGCCCAGAGAATTAAGAGTTATATTATAATTGTCTCCATTTCATAGCCTTAGTTGTCAATGAAGTGGAAAAGTACTAGGCTCAAAAACAATTTGCTTTTTAAAGGACTCCAGGAAATAAAAAATGATGTGATTTCTTATGGTTGTTAAGGTAGAAATGCAGAACCAATTTGCTTAAATCACAAACCAAAAATTCAATAACTTTTGAATGAATCTTTAAAAATAGAAGTTACATAACTAATTAAAAAAGGTTCAAGTCCATTACAGAGAGAGCAAAACAGCTCATTTTGTTTTTGTTGGCATTATGTTTCTGCACTATAGTTTAATTTCTTTTAAGTGCTATCCTTTATAAAGGGCTTTATTCTAATAGTAATGTAATGTTAAAACCGATGACTGATCTTGAAAAGAGCACAACTTACATTAGCAGGTTCACCAAATTCCCTTTTGATAAAAATGAAAGCCACCCTAAAAATATGTAGAGGTCTCAATGCAATTTGAATATGATAGCCTGTGGCCAGTTTGCAGCCATGGTAGGAAATTGCCCTTCATAGTTGAGGTGACTGTTGGAAACATTTGTGTTTGTATCTGATTAGTGATGAATCATAACTTCCAATTCCAAAGCACTTCGACTTTAGAAAACGTTTCCACGTATGCTGTACCATTGGACTCCCCTAATTCTGTGAGACAGATAATCACGCTGGTATTTTCTTCATATGTAGTCCTTTGTGTGAAAACTGGAGTGCATGAGAATCAGAGACACTGACTTTTCTTGAATGCAGTCTCACTACCAGTCAGTGGTAAACCTGGGCTTGTGTCAGGGCCTGGATGTCCCAGAACCTCTGTTCTTTCCACTCTGTCTAGCAGACCTTACCCAGTAAGGTGGTTTTATAGCTGTTGTCACAATGGAGACTCTCTTCTATTGGCCTCATGTGTGCGTATAGCTTTGTCACCTAAAGCAAATGTATTGCTACTACTTACAAATTTTACATAGCCACGTAAAACATTTTAAATTGTAGTTTGGTCAACCTTATCATGTTCAAAAGCTGCCTGTGTCTCAGCCTCGTGAGAATTTTACATGCTTTTTCAAGATGAATGAACATTTTACACGTTTAATACCTATGATACCTCCCCTGCCCCAGTTCACCTCTATTTGCCCAGAAGGAAACAAATATTATATACATGAATTACGTTTTTCCAGGAGTAATGCATTATAATCCTGCTAAGAAGAACAACTTGTTGGTTAAATGCAACTTAAAGCACACTTTCACAGATGAAGAAGTTTTTGTCTAAAGAATTTCCATCTCTCATTGTTCGTGTCTTAGACCAATTTGATATTCACAGTTTGTGTTTGACTTTTCTTTATCTCCTTTCAGATATAATCATCTTTCTTATGATACCTATAATAACCCTTCCTTTGTTTCTCAAGCTTCCATAACAAACATGCTTCCCTTACCCGGGTATTCCAGAAACCACCATCCGTTGACTTCCTCCTGGGTTCAGCCAGCTGACATTTTCTGACTCAGATCACACCCATAGATTAAACACTCCTGTGTTTCACTGCACCCACCTGATTCCATTGTGCTCACCCTGCTACCCATTTATCCTCAACCTGGAGCAGAAGTTCTTCAACAGCATCTCTGCAGCTGCGCCTTTCGTGGCTGTCCCTTTCCTCTCTGTTCCTACTTACCATGTTTTTCTGATTTATTTTCTGAAAGAATTTCATACAGAAATATATTGGCCGCTAAATTTATCTGTTTCTGTGAAAATATTTTCACTTTGCATTTTTTTGGCAAATCTTTTTTATATACCTCATCTAACTTTGGAATTTTAAATTCTATAGGATATAGAATTACAAGGAGAGATGATTTGGTTTGGCTGGACTCAACTATTGAAATGTCCGTGTTTAGAAAGAATGTGGGCCGGTGGCTTGGATGGAAACATTGTAGTTGAAACCATAGATGAAGCCATTGATTTTTTTTTTCTCCAGGATGGCTTCCAGGGATTTCTTGCTTTAATCAGTGATGGAAGCAGTATTGTGTACTTCAGCAGAACAGCCTAGTCCCAGGTCAGATGGTTGAAACAGTAAGATTTGAAAGTGAAATCTAAATAGAATTTTTTTTTCCACAACTAGAGAAGGTTGGAAAGTTCGTATTAAGGTAAAGTCCGTATTGGAAAGCTGTTCTTTCCTGTAAGTTGTAATTGGTGAGAATAAAAGGGATATTGGAAGGGATCTCCGGAGGGAGGCAACATGCCTACCCAATATAAGAATCCGGAAGCAGTATGCTGCCATTGGTAGCACCCTACTGGTAATGCCAGTCATGCTTGATGAGCTGTTTGGGGGTCAAGACAGTAATGAGGGAAACTCAGGAAAGAAGGTTGTTCCTTCTTTGTCCACATGGCACTGTTGGCTTTATCCACCACAAAGAACATAAAACGTGCTAAGTCCTGAAAAGTATGCAAATCAGGCATAAGTAATGTTGCTTGGGGAGTTGGGGGAGGGGAGAAAGGAAGCGAAGCCTGAGACACTGAAACTTGACCCCTCCAGATAACAAATGGAGGAAGGACTTCCTCCCCTCCATAGAGCCTTGCCTCTCCTCTCAGGCCCCACTGCCTTGCAGCTAATAAACCCTAAGGAGATAGCAGTGCCTGTGCACTTCAGTGTTATGCAGCTGTCCTTGCTCACTCTGACTCCTCCGGTGGCTCGTTTGTCGCTCTCATGTGCTCACTCCTTCCCCTTCTCCTGCCTCATTCCTTTAGTCATTCGCTCTTCCTGTGATTCCATCTCTCTCTCTCTCTCTCTCTCTCTCTCTCTCTCTGTCTCCATCTATCTCTCTCTCTCTCACACACACACACACACACAAACACACACACACACTCTCCCTCTCTATCTATCTATCCATCTCTCTCCATCCAGAGATAAAGAAAGCACTCCATTGGCACTCCATTATCACCACCTGAGAGAAGGCTGGCACCTGAGTGACAGAAAAGAGAAGAGGGTAAGAGGGTGCCATGACCGACTTGGGTTTGAAATGTCAATCCAGCAAGGTAATGGCAGGAATACAGCGAAAACAAGAATTCACGCTGTATTCCTGCTACTGCATTATAACAATGGTGTTTTATAATAACTGCAGGATTTCCCTTCTTTCTCTTCCATTTTTCTTTCCTCCATGCTTCCCTTCGCCTTTCCCCTCTTCTCCCTCCTCCTTCCCTACCCCCAACATGAAATTAGTTGGCATGACTATTTGAAAGCAGCTAATGGTGTATTTTCAAATATGTTCATGCTGAACATTTATACTCAGATTCAACTCAACGGTACGAGTCTCCTTGTGATATTTGACAGTATTTTTTGGAAGAAAAAAAAAAAGGTAGTGCAATTTTATCCAAACAAGACAGAAGAGTGACTTTTCTTTGAGCTGCTTACTAAAGGACAGTAAGACCTGGGAGAAATTTCATATTAACCCATAATTTGGAGCCACATTTTTCACTCTAAGGTTCGAAATAGTGGGACATAGGAAACTGTTAAGTTTTAAAACTCATGAGTACTTTATTAGAAATGTCACCAATCTGTTTATGAGTCAGTGTTTGCTGAGGGTGATAGTGGATGGAGGAAGACTTCAAAGGTAGTTTAATTTTTTTACTTGAATTTTAGGTCTGCCAAGAATAAAACAACCCACATTACACAGATTCTTAGTTTGCTCCCAGCTAGAACTTTGGAAGGTGTGACCGCTCAGAAAATGCCAGACCCGATGCATTTACACAGGCTTCGTTCCCTGTGTGGTTGATGGAACTGTTTATGTGAACTAGAAAATGTTCCACTCCCTTCCATAACCACGACCCAAAAGAAGTAAAATGCTGTTTCAACACTTGAACATTTTGAAGATAGAATTATGTCTGGTCTTTTCTTAGGGGCCAGAATTTATTTTTTTCCCCCTTCAAAGAAACCATTTGGCAGGAACTAATGTACAGAAAAGACAAAAAAGACAGACATTAAACACTACAAGATGTGAATTGAATGGTTAGAGGGTAATTTGCAGATCTTGCTGACAAGAGATACACTTGATGGTGGGAAACAGCAGAAGGGTTTAGATTAGCCCTGTGATAAAGGAGATGCCGGAGGCGGGGAAAGCCCAGGCTTTGCAAACTTCTTTTTCTTTTTAAGGATGCTTTCGGATTGGGGTCCTTGGACGGTGGCTCTCCTACTTTAGAGAACTGGTGATATCCTATTATTTCCTGATGCAAGAACACCTAATCCTAATAAAACTGAAGGAAATATTGCTTTGAATGAGACACAAATTAGGAATAGGAGGATGAACTCATATGTAAAAATACCACATTATCATTATAAAAGTATCAATGACAAATAGACCAGTATATTATGCTACCTCCTATCCTTTCATAGACCGTGATTTAAGGGTCATCAATACTTTGAGAATTTGTTTCCTAAACTCAAAGCAGCCCTGATTCAGTGGCAGTGGAAATTTCTGTCCCAGTGAAGATAATTGACCCAGGTCAACTAGAATGCTTTAGAACGATGTATTTATTGAAACCACCTACGACCAATGCAGTGGGTTCCTTGCTCATATTGTCTTTCCTGAAAGCTGTAGTAATATTTGCAAAACAATAAGAACTGGGATTGCTTTTGTCCAAATCACCATGTTCATTTGCCTGACCTATTTCACTAGCTGCCTAAAATGAAAGATCTCCAGACATCAGCCCTTGTTCTCATAAAATCAAACTCTGCATGGTAATCAGGGAGATCTTTTTTCACTTTATGTCAGCTTTATTGAGATATAATTCACATACCATAGAAGTCATGCCTTTGAAATTGTATTTCAGTTGTTTTTATTATATTAGTGTTGTGCAACAATAACCACTGAGCAATTTTCAGAATATTTTCATCCCTGAAGTGTGTCTATGCATTTACTACTTTTGGACTTTTTACATAAATGGAATCATCCAATACGTGGTCACTTGTGATTGGCTTCTTTTTCTTAGCATAGTGTTTTCAAGATCCGTTCATGCTGTGGCTTGTGTTAGTATGTCATTACTTTCTATTGTTGAATAATATTCCATTGTATGGAAATACGGTACTTTGTTTATACATTCATTAGTGAATGAACATTTGGGTTGTTTCTATTATAAACAATGCTGGTGCTATGAACATTTGTATACAAGTTTTGTAGGATTTTGCTTTCATTTTTCTTGAGTAGATATTTAGGAGTAAAATTGTTGGGTAATATAACTCTATCTTTTATATTTTGACAAACTGCCAAAACATTTTCTTAAAAAAATGGTCTAACTTTCTATTTCCATTAGCAATATAAGGGTTCCACTATCTCACATCCATGCAGCACTTGTTAGTGTCTCATTTGTTAAATTATAGCCATCCAAGTGGAAGCCAAGTGGTACCCTAATGTGGTTATGATTTACATGTCCCTAGCCGCCTTTAGAGTCTATTGACATTTATGCATAATTTTTGGAGAATATTCAAATTCTTGTTCATTTTTAGAAGTTGGTTATTAGTCATTTTTATTGTAGAGTTGTAAGAGTTCTTCATGTTTTCTAGACAATAGTCCCTTACTAAATAGAGGATTTGCAAACATTTTCTCCCATCCTGAGGATTGTTTCCACATTTTTGGATAGTGTCCTTAAGAGCATAGAATTTTTTAATTTTGATGAGGCCCAAATTGCCTTTTTTCTTTTTCTTCTGTTGCTGGGTTTTGGACATATCAAAGAAAGCATTGCCTAACTCAAGGTCATGATAATTTATTCCTATGTTCACTATTAAGAGTTATATACCTTCAACTATTACATTTAGGTTTTTGAACCATTTGTAATTAATTTTTGTCTGCAATATGAGGTAAGGTTCTAACTTAATTCTTTTGTCACATGGATATCCAGTTGTATGGTACTTTTGTTGTTAAAACTATGCTTTAGACATTCTTGTATAAACTCAGTTGACCAAAAATGTGCAGGTTTATTTCCGTACTCTCAGTCCTACTCCACTCATCTATATCTCTATACTGATGACAGTATCATATTGTCTTAACTATTGTACTTTTGTAGCAGGTTTTGAAATTATAGTGTATGAACCCTTAAAGTTTGTTATTGTTGTTTTCTTCTTCTTTCTTCAAGGTTGTGTCAGCTATTCTGGGTCCCTTGCCTTTCTATGTGAATTTTAGCATCAGTTTTTCACTTTCTGCAAAAAAAAAAAAGCATGAATTTTGACAGGGATTATTTTAGAGTGTGGCCCAGAAAAGCTTTGAATGTGGCCCAACATAAATTAGTAAACTTTCTTAAAACATTACGGAAATTATACACGGACTTTATTTAATTTTTTTTTAGCTCATCAGCTGTCATTAGTGTGAGTGTATTTTACGTGTGGCTCAAGACAATTCTTCTTCCAGTGTGACCCAGGGAAGCCAAAAAGTTGGACAATCCCAGTTTTACAGTTTTCAGTATGAATTTTGTACTTCTTTTGTTAAATTTACATCTAACCATTTTATTATTTTTGATATCATTATAAATGGATTTTTAAAATTTTTTCATTATCACTGTTAGTATAGAGAAATTTATTTTACATATCAACCTTATAATGTGCAAACATGCTGAACTATTCATAGCTATAATAATTTTCTATGGATTCTTTATGAATACATTTAATACATGTAATATGTGAAGAGAAATAGTTTTACTTGTTATTTTTTATTATGGATGGATTTATTTCTATTTCTGGCCTTACTCTCTTAGCTAAAACCTCCAGTATAATTTTGAATAGCATGGGCAGGAATGGAAATCTTGGTCTGAGTGTAGAAGGAAACCTGTCAATCTTTTACCATTATGATGTAAGCTCTGAGTTTTTCATAGATTCTTTTTGCCAGATTGAAGATATTTCTTTCTACTCCTAGCTTTTTAAAAGTGGTTTTCAATCATCAAAGAGTGTTGGAGTTTGCATCTAAATAATTTTTTGCATCTATTGAGATGATCATGTAGTTTTGACATTTATTACAGTAACACGTGTTTTATAACGATTGAGTTTTGTATTCCTGGGGTAAATCCCAGTTGGTCATGGTATGATCCTTTTTATATGTTGCTGGATTTAGTTTGCTAGTATTTTGTTGAGGAATTTTTATCTATATTCCTAAGAGATATTGGTCTATAGTTTTCTTGTGTTGTCTTTTACTTCAACATCAAGACAATATGGACCCTGTGAAACGCAGTGGGAAGTGTCTCTTCCTCTTCTGTCTGTAATAGCTGGAAAATTGTCCCTAAAATGGTTGGTGTGCTTTCCCGTAGAGCCTACTGGAGCCGGGACTTTTCTCTGTGGAAAATTTATTGACTACTAATTCAATTTTTTCATGTGTTTTATGTTTGTGCAGACTTTTAAATTATTTTTGTTGAGTTGTGTTACTTTATGTCTTTCTGGGAATGTGTCCATTCATCTACGTCATCGGCTCCCAAGCTGTGGTCTGCGTGCCTCCAGGGGCATGGGAAAAGTAATCAGTAATGGTGAAAAAACAAGTTAGTTCGGGAACAATGAATAGTAAATTTGAATTACCATTAATAAAGACACTTCAAAATTAGATCACATTAGTGAATGACGATTGGTGAGGGCGTGGCTATGAACTTTCCCCGAAACTGCTCTTCTACCAGCCCTGAGGCACAGTTTCAGAACAATCCATTTGCAAGGTTTCTAGAACTTCCCCAAACATATAAATACAACTGTAGCCAGACTGTTTGATCAGTTCAGTTACTGAGATAAAGTTGTGTTGTCTTTAATCATGATTCTTTTCAAGTAGTTTTTTTTAATTTAATGTTTAAATACTTGATCATCATTATCAATATTTAACTGTTTCAAACATTGTAAAATTAAATCTGTGGTGTGTACTTTCAGTGTAACAATTTTTATTTTCTAACTTATCACCTTGTTTTCACTATTTTACCTTAAGATAGGCACTGAACAAAAGTGTCGGTATTCAAACACAGCTGTTCAAAAGAAAACCAAAGAGTACAATTTATAGAAATGGGTTTACAAAGGGTACACAAGTGGAAAAAAGTTGGGAACCACTCATCCAGGTCATCTATTTTTTTTGGCCTATGTTCATAATATTTCCTTATAATCTGTTTTATTTCTTTGAGATCTGTAGTAATATATTTTCATTCATTATTTATTTGTGCCAACTTTCTTTTTTCTTTCCTGGTTAACTAGTCTAAAGTTTCATCAACTTCGTTGATCATTTCAAAGAAGAAACTTTTAGTTTTGTTGATTTTTCTATTATATATTTTATTTATTTCTGTTCTTATCTTTATTATTCTCTTTTTTCTATTTTCTTTGGTTTCAGTGTGGTATTCCCAATTTCTTGAATAATTTCTGACATTCAAATGACTCTCTATAGAGAACTTTTTGAAGTTCTCTATAAATGGGTGAATGAATTACGAATGATTGTGTAGAAGACTTGTGGACAATTCTGCTTACGCTAATACTTTTCACAATATGCTGGATAACAAAGAAAGTGGACCATACCATAGTCAGCAATTGAAATTGAAAGAGCTAAATGTCATCAGTTTTGGTAAGTGGAATGCTGTGAAGATTTATTTGTAAGATAGCAAGAAATTAGAGTTTATAGAGTCTTAACAACAAAAAACAAAACAACTAGAAGTCTGTACTCTGAAAAAAACCTGTCTACTTTGGATATCTTACTTAAACTGACCATCTACCTTGTTGCTTCCCGATCGTCGCCACGCCCTGTCACCATCAGAGGTATTCCAAATTCAGAGTTTCTCTCAATAACTTCCCCTCACTGTTCCTGGGCTCTGCAGAAGGGAAGGCCCAGTCAGAGCAATGCCTATTGTAGAAAGGAAGAAAAGGAAGCATATCAATCCAACATTGGAGAAAAACATCTCAAGAGGTTTTAATGATGAGAGGAACTTGTCATTGGATCTTTGATTGATGGTCATTGCTGAGAAATGTGCAAGTATCTGAACATCTTTGCTGTTTCTAAGATCATTTTCCGCAATACTATCTAATATCCCTTAAACAATCTGAGAATCAAATGATAATTCCTGGTTCTGTAAAAAAACCATTTTTTTTTAACATGACACATTCGACACCAAAAGAAGCAAAATAATTTTGGAAAGCAAAGCCGAATAATAATCAGTATACAAGGGCTTTCTGGAAAGTATCCAGCCATGTAACCATTCCCGTTATGTTGACAATGGCTGGATTTTTTCTGGATGGCCTTCATATTAGTCTTTGACTCAAAAGAGTACCTACAAAAGAGTTATTGATTCATTTAAAAAAATAAATAACATAAATGAATTTATATGCGTGTATATACATATCTCTAAATATGTAAATTAATACAAGAATGACATGAAATATAAGTGGTAAAACAGTCAATTGAGTTGAATAATAGTTTAATTACATTTTCTCTGACTCATTTGTATGACAACGCTTACATGCTTGCACAAAAAACGTTTACATGAAGATTTGCTAAAAATATTTATCTGAAAATAGAGCAAGTGATTCCTCAAACCCTATAAAACAAAAGTCATAAACTATATTTTAATAAGCTATTGAAAAACTTTTTGCCTTCCCTATAAAATGTAAATGATTTTATTATAAATACCTTGAAATTTAATACCTCTTGAAATTGGTGATCAAAATAGGGTATAAAAGGCTCTGAAGAAGAAGCTGTGTAGAAACAGGTGCAGAGCACTGGCTTTATTCTGGCTGGAAAGGCGGCTAAGAAACATGTCATTCTCTTACAGACACTAGAGATGCAGGTGCGTCATTAAGGGGGAGACCCTCTGAGTAGACTGAAAGGACATAGGGTCAATGTGCTTGATAAATATAGTGGATGAACAGTCCTAGATAATAGACAAATGTGGCATTGGCTGCCAGAGGGTTATAGAAAAAGTTAAAATTAAGTCATAATCTATTTTATACTGTAAGCACACATATTTATCAATTAGATATATATTATTAGAGTAGATCCATCATCTAAACTAACAGGAAGAGTTCTACACATGAACATAACAAATTCCCATCAAATGTGTTTCATTTCACATTGTAAACAATTGAATAAGTGGCTTCAAATTTATTGGATCATAGGTATGATGTAATTATAAATAAAAGATGGGAAGGTGAAAGCCAGAAGGTAGATTAGGATAGCTTAGATGAGCTCCAACAATGTCCGTTACAGCAGTGAAAAGGAGTTGTTCTGTGGAGTCTTGCAATTTCCTGTTACTCTTTTCCCCAAACAAGAGCAAGCAACGAAACAAAATAAAAGCCTTATTTTTTCTCTTTTCACAATATCCTTGTAAAGACTGTATTTGCCTTTATATTAAAATCTAAAATTGCTACTACAAAGTATGTCATTTTAGTGCCAGTGCCACTGGCACTCAGTGCCAGTGACATGGAAAGCCACAGGCATAGTGTGGCACATAGAACACTATGGTGACTGCCATCATGCCATGAAAAGGCTCCACATATCCATTGTCACAGTCGATTACCAGCTGCTCTGTGTTGTTTACTCAAAAAGACTATTTTCACATCCAGGGCAGACAAGGACTTTTGTGGGCTCCTTGGCTCCTGGCCTAGATTTCACAGGATACTAGGGTTGTGTTGAGTATTCAAAATGGTTAAGAGGTTCTCACTCAGGCAGTCAAATCACCGGGTAGAAATGCTCTACCTAGATGATGTTAGTGTTTTCGCCAACAGCTGACAGACTGGGCAGCTGACTTTCAAAGAGCTGCTTTCATTAAACTTACCTCCTACCCATTGCAACTCAGTTTGAGAACAATTCCTCTACTTGCCTCTATCAATCTGGCCTGAGTTCTCACTAAATGGGGCCTTATGGAAACTACACCAGAGGGATTCCCTTGTTGCAAACCAGTGTTTCCTTTAATGAGGCTGAGAGAATCTTGGGCTAATTGAGCAAACTCACATATTGCATAGAGGTATTCTTCCAGTATTAATGGCCCCAAGAAATACTACTTAGTCCTTCATGGATCACACTCTCTGCTCCTGTTTTCAGAATTATTCCTCCTTTCCCCCGAAAGCCTACAGTAAATTCATCGGTGTCCCTGCCATGGTGTGTTTAGATGGGGAGTTGGGAGTCACTGCCACCTAATGAGGACAAGCCGCAGAACCACGTGGCAGAGTG
Organism: Lyroderma lyra; assembly: GCA_004026885.1. NCBI lineage: Eukaryota > Metazoa > Chordata > Mammalia > Chiroptera > Megadermatidae > Lyroderma > Lyroderma lyra. Next base: position 355,420 of record PVJL010000151.1, on the reverse strand, counting down.
CCTGCCATCTCTAGACCCAAGGGAGGCTCTGCTCCATTTGAATGGGGACTCAGTGCCTTTTCCCTCAGGCGCTCCGTGTCCTTGCGTCTGTGTGAACTGAGTTTTCACATATTGCTGGTACATTCTGGCCAGAAATGAGAAAATAAACAATAACACAGCAATCACAGTTATCTAAAAGAGTGGAAAGAACAGGAAGCTATCAATTCAGGAAAGAAGGGATAGGTACCTTCTAGCAATGTTCGCTCTGGACTGGTGGATGTCAGTGTGCGTCAGTAGATTACTAACTGCTTAGGACATCGAACATGGTTTCTTGGTGGGGAGGGAGAAACAAGAGACAGAGTCCTTGGAGAGTTTCAATTTATGGAGAATGAAAATCAAAAGCCTCAGATCTCAATGTGAGCAACAAAAAGGGAAATGACATTGCAGCCTTCGTTGACTTCAAGGTGCTTTTGCAAACAGGTCAGCAGTTGAATCTGGAGGGTGGATTCTTTGGGGATGGCTTGGAGCTGGGGAAAACACAGTAAGGGTTCTTAAAAATAAAGCCCTCTCCGCTATTTGTTACTCACTAATTCTTACTCACTTTGTCATCTGTAGTGCTCCCTTTGAGATTTGTCATAATGTTGATGTTATCAAGTGTCTGGGTAAAGGGCACAAACATCTTAGAAAGAAGTAATTTCCTGAGTCCATCTTGGACCTTCGGATTCTATTGTGCCCCTCAAATTCAACAGGGTATATACTATGGTTTAAAAAGTCTATGTGATTTAGCTGCCACACCTCAGCAGGCACCCAGTCTCCTCTGGGGCTAAACTCTCTTAGGATGATATACCCAGGGCTCTTTTTTTTTTTTTTTTTTTTTTGGTGATTCCCTGGCTGGGAATCGAACCCAGGCCATGGCGTTGAGAGCGCCAAAGCCCAGCCACTACACCACCAGGGAATCCCAACCCAGGGCTTTTTAAACTATATACATATATATGCACATGAATGTGTGTAAACAAGTGATGTTTGTTATAAGGAATTGGCTCATTGATTATGGAGGCTGAGAAGTCCCATGATGTGTCCATGCAAGATGGATCCACTTTTTAGATATGGGGATCAAGTGAGAGAAATTAGGTAAATTGTGCATCATAGTGCTGGCCACTTAGGAAGCATGAAGTAAATCATAGGTATCACATTTATTACTGCTCTAGATGACCATATTAAATGTTCAATGAGAAAATATATGTGTTATTTCCTTACAGTTACTACACCCTGAATAAATGTTAAATTTGAATGATTTAAACAGTATGTTTACGAATATTTCTTGAATGATGAATTATATTATTGCATATATTATAAAGAACTAAGCTTATAGTATTTGTAAAGATTGTAACAGACTAGTACAATAAAGGAAAATGATATTCTAGACTTTCTTTTCATTTCCTCAAGACTTTATAAAATCAATAAATCCAATTTTAGAATAATCTTTTTTAAAAGTAATTTTCTATTTGTTTAATAGTATTAAAAATAAATACAGCCAAAAAATGAGAGTATCTCTTAATATCATGAAAGGAATACATTCCAGAACAAGGGAAACTTACAAATGACATTAATTAGAATGAAGAGAGAATAATGGCAAATGAAATCATGTTGTCCTTGGATTTATGTTTGAAAAGAGGAAATTAATTTTATTCCTCAAATACAATTATAGTTCTATTAACATTCTGTTGGATGACCAAAAAGTGGTCCCAGTATGACTGAAACAGAGAGAGCAAAAAGGAGAATTGCATTATATTGAGATTGAATGTAGGCATAGATTAAGTAGGGCCACATAAATTAGACTGACACTTTTAGAATATATCTCAAGGACAATGGAGAGCCATTGGAGAATTTGAGATGATCAGGTATGTGTTTTCAGAAAGTTTATCTTCAACTGTGTGAAGCCTGGATTGGGCCTAGCCAAGGCTAAAAGCAGTTATTTTAAAATTACTCACTCTTGCCAACTGGTAAAATGATCTTAGTATGGGCTGAAGTGGGTTGGAAATTTCACAGACATGTGTATTTCAGATGTAATTGGCTTTATTTAATGATCTGCGAATCAGGAAGCATGTACTCTAAAAATTAAAAATAAGCTTCAAAGAGTTGTAGAAAGTAAGCAAGAATAAGAAAGTTATATTAATACATGGCAAACACTGATTGGTTGTACCAAGGCTATGTTTCTTTTATGGGGCAAAGGGAAGTTGAGGAGCTAGGCAATGAAAAACTAAAGCTGAACAGGAATATTTGATTGGCTGACTTTACATTTTGATTTCTTAACCTTGAGGCATTTATAGGCTTGGGTTTTGGATTGCTTACATAGGGTACTAAGGTATTGAAACTACCTGAGTCTATTGGCCTTCTTATTTAATTAATTTAACATTACCTACAAAAATTTGCTTATTGTTGGAGAGTAGGTAAGTGAAAAAGAGTACCCAGAATCATTCTCAGACCTCTAACTTCGTTATCTGGGTATAATGATAATGTGGTTTCCTGAGACAGAGAAAAATGGCAGATGAATGAGGTTTGATGCATGTGAATGAAAAGTTGAGTTTACATGTATTTTGTTTGAAGTTGTTTAACATAAAATGGTTATTTAAGCAATTGGATATATAATTCTAGAACTCTGGAGACAGATCTGGACTAAAGATATGGAATTGGAAGATACATGAAATAACACCATGACAGCAGATGATTTCTCATGAGAAGAAAGCTTGATGAGAGACATCAACTTAAAACAGAACCTCAAAATTTTCTGCCATTGAATATTATATAATCCAGGTTTTTCCCTTTGGGAAAAATGATTATACAGAAATGGAAAAGGCTCTAAAGTAGAAAATTGAACTTCAGGATTATGAGCCCCCTTGTTTTTCTTTATTCTTTTTATTTATTTATTTTTGGCACTAACTTTTGTTGAAACTTGTCTGGGTCTCTAGTTTCTTTATTTGTAAAATAAAAACTAAACTATACCAGTTCTTTTTATCAGAGGCATTCTTTTTAAAATGCAGATTATTGGGACTATTTCTCATCAATTGAATTATAGTCATTGCAAGAGAGGCCCAGAAATCTGTAGCTTTAAAAAGCACCCTGAGTTGGAAACATATGCAAGGCATAGTCTCTTATAGATCTTCTCAAGTTCAAAGTCCTGTGATTCTATGAGAATGTGCAAAAAGCCATGGACAATATAAAATATAAGAAACAATTAAGACGATAAATTCATTTCAAAGAACAGGCTTGAATTCAGGCTTAATCTAAACCTTGTTGTTCTTTTATTCAAATTGAATTCCTCACCTTTAGATTTGAATTGAAATTTGAAACCATACGTCTTAAAACTAAATGCCTTTAATGTGTTAAATGGTATGCCCCCATGGGAACCAAATTCATAATTGGTGACTGGCTGACTTAAATCCTTGGTTACAGGAATTTTCTCTATAGCATATTTACTAGTTGAGGTTCATGAATTTTCTTTTGCTTTTCTTAGAATGTTTTCTTTATAAGATATATTTAATACCAATTTATCTAAAATGAAATTAAGTTTTACCTCCTTATCATGTTTCAGCCAAATGACCCTTAAGAGCAAGTGATGAGTGGAGATTCAAAAAGAACAAAACAAGCCACCATTATGGTTTTGGAAAGTTAATCAGAGCACAAATTAGCACTGGTTCTTATAATGATGACCAAATGTTGAATTGCTCCCAGAAGTCAAAGAAGCTGATTCTAATGTTAGTTTCCCAGGTTTGTTAGTGTTAAATTGTAAGACTTAGCACAGTGGCATTCATGTGCAGGATATGACCAGCCTAACAAGGAAGACTAATGTCACTGACCTGCAAATGGAAACATAAAAATGTGGCAATTTCATTTGGGACAACCCTGGACCAATAGTGATTATGTTTAGCATATTGGAATGAGAGCATTCAGTCATTTTTACTCATTTACAATAAATTGGGAAAATTGGTAAGTTTAGATCTTTGATGATGACTGAAACAATTAAAGAGTTTTCTAGAGATTCCCAGATTCACATATATTTAGACTGATAGCTTAAATGTCTCTGAATGGTTGATATTCCTTATCAAGAGTGTGATTTTATTAGAAATATTTCTTGGAGTTTTTGCATGTTAATACAGAAAGAAATTGTTCAACTTTTTTAAAGTTGTTAGTCCAGAGCAAAAGCACATCATCTATTTTATTTTTTATTTATGACGGTTTACATATTTGAATGCATATCTCTCTCCTATGAATAATTCCATAAACAATAGGCCAAATACTACAGAAACCTGAATTGCAGAACTTGGTCTGAACTTTATGTGTGACCCAGTAGCAGTCCTTCTGGTGAAGAGCTTTGGCTTTTTTCTTTTAATAGTTCGTAAGTCTTGTTTTTATTAATTCATTCAACAAATATATATATTCATGGCCAACTATATGTCAGACATGATAGTAGCCAGTGAGAATAGCAAGAAAAAAAGAGACTTTCACAACCTTTATGAAGTTTATGATATTAAGGCCAAGATATTCTTATCATAATTCCATAATAAAAGTAAATGAAGAGAATTCATGTTCTAGCCATAATAGAAGAGTAATCATTGTTGAACTAAACTGTGTGCCACGAATAACTAGAAAATCAGACAATATTTTCAGGCATTTGACAATAAGCTGAATGTGACTGCAATTTCTGGGTAAGGAAAACCAAGTCTGTAATCTTTGCAGTCGCTCTGTCTTTCTCAGCCTACACTAGAGGGAATGACATTCCAAGTAGAGTTTATTAGTCATATTTACGGAGACTGGAGGTCAGGGAAGCAGAGGAGACTAGAATTTGCAGACTCCAACAACCGTGGAATATGGAGCTAGATAGAGAAAGAGCTCCAGATATCTTTATGACTTCCTTTAAGTGGATACATACTGATATTTGTAGAGGTAGCAAAACAGGTAAGCATTTTTAGAACTCAGACGAAGCTGGGAAAATGTTTGATTTCCATCTAGCCAGAGTAGTGAGACCTTGCTGATCACTTAGAGCTAGTAGTAGAAAGCCCCAATAAAGAGCCCTTTTAAGAAGGGTTATTCAATTCTATTTTAAATGCTACTTAATGTCACTGTAACTGGAATGAACAGTAAACCTTGAAAGGATCATTTTGATCTACAAGACACATAAAGACCTTATGAAAACAGATTTCAACTTTATAAAATCACACATCAAAATCTAAAAACTCATCAATGTAACATTTACAGTGCCCTTCATTCAAAAGAAATGTGACAAATGAAGAAGAGCAAATTGTAATCATAATCAGAAGAAAAATCCATTGATTGCAAGAGACCCAAACGTGACACAGATGATGAAGTTTGCATTTTTTCCTAATTTAAAAATTTATTATAAGTATTACAAATATGCTCAAGAACGTAAGAAAATATGAACATGATAGAAGGAGAATAGAAGGTATGTTTTAAAAATGAAATGGAATTTTTAGAGAAAAAATAAGTATGAAATGAAAAATATCTACTGAATGGGATTAACAACATATTGGATATAGCAGAAGAAATAATAAGTGAGCTTGAAGATAGAGTCATAGAAAAATACTCAAAGTGAAGCACAGAGAAAATATAATTGAAACATAATGAGCATGGTAACAAGGGTGTCTAATATGCAGGTAATTGAAGTTACAGAAGAAGAAAAGAGAGAGGACTGAAAAAAAATAGCTGAAGAAACAATGCCTTAAGAGTTTTCCTATGATATAAATTATAAACTGACTTGATTTAAAATAGATACACAGAAAACACCCCAAGACATCAAAATCAAATTGTATAAACCAGTGTTAAAAATAAAATCTTTCAATCAGCCTGAGGAAAAAGATACATTATATGAAAAAAACAGAGTAATTTTCACCAGAAACTATGTTAAGTCAGGCAAAAGTAAAACATCTTTGAAGGGCTAAAAGTTTTTTGTTGCCCATGATTTTGGTGTCAAATCCAAGAAGTCATTGCCAAGACCCATGTGTTGAAGTTTTTCCATTGTGCTTTCTTCTAGTAGTTGTATAGTTTCACATCTTATGTATGTTTCTAATTCATTTTTAGTTGATTTTTTTTTGTATAGTATAAGTGTTCAATTTTACTCTTTTGCATATGGTTATCCAGTTTTCTCAATACCATTTCCCCATTGTATATTCTTGACACCCTTGTAAGAGATCACTTGGCCATATGTACATGGGTTTATTTCTGGGTTCTCTGTTCTGTTCCATTGGTCTAATATGTCTGTCTTTATGCTTCTACCATACTCTTTGGATTACTATGATTACTGTAGCTTTGTAATATATTCTGAAGTCAGAAAGTTTGAGGCTTATTATAGCTTTGTTCTTTTTCAAAATGGTTTTGTTTATTTGGGGGCTTTTGTGTTTGCATATGACTTTTAGAGTTGTTTTTTTATTTTTTTATTTGTATAAAAAATGCTATTTAGAGATTGACAAGAATTACATTAGATCTGTAGATGATGAAATGGTGCACTTTAACAATATTAAGTCTTCCAATTTGTGAGCACGATGTCTTTCCATTTTTTGTGTCATCTTTAATTTCTTTCAACAATGTTTTATACTTTTCAGTGTATAAGCAGCAAAAGAAACAATCAACAAAATAAAAAGGCAACATAAAAAATGGGTGGAAATATATGCAGACCATATATCTGATATGGATTAGTATCCAGCATATGTAAGGAACTCCTACATATGGCTCATGAAGGAAGGTAGACACTATCACTGCTCTCTTTCACCCTTCCCATGGTTTTATGAGAAGGATGATTGGAAATAACTAAACGTGTCTGTAAAGGCTGAAGCAACTTTGATAATGACCCTGTTCATGGGAAGGACATCATTTTTTCCCCTCAGTATCCCTCCAAATCTGAGCTATATTACTGCCATTAATTTCAGATTATGACAGAGTTTCCTGTTTTCACTGTTTATCCTATCTCATCCCTCTCTAATACTTGCACTACACATTCCCAGACACTGTGCTTATTCATGCACTTTAACTATATATGTTTTAAGGTGAATTTTTTATATTGTTTTCTGTTCTATTCATTTTCCCCTAAAATAAAATTTTGTTACAATTTAGTTTATTATATGTTTCTAATGTTTTCCTCAGATACATAAATGACTGAGATAGTAATTTTTTTACCATACTAACTTTCTCATTTTGAACAGATGAATGATATTGATTGGTAATGGAATTCTTGGGTATGGTCATTTTGGCTCAGCAGTATGTTTATGTTATTCTGCCATTTTATAACATCCAGTATTGCAGATGGATGGTGTGATGATAGTATTATTTAATATTTTCTTTCCCCTTGTAATAAACTTTTTTTCTTAGCCTGGAAATTGTTTAAAAAATTAATTTTATCCAAGCAATTCAGAATTTTTACCAAAAGCGCTGTATTTTCATTTGGAAATGGTGTGAATTTGTTCTTATGAATGAACATGTAATTCTCTGGAAGCAAATAAATTGCATCTTCATTTAAAATGTAGAGAGTATTTTTACTTAAATTTGAAATAATTTATAATTTTAACATAGACAAGATTTATTTTCTATTATATTGCTGAGGGGAACCCAAGGTTAAATATGAGCCCTGGGCAATAATGACTATGCTATTTAGAAAGTACATAGAATGATGACTTTAGAAATTTTAGAATTAAAATACACATGCACACACATTCCTAGATTATATGTGTAGATCAATGAAAAAAGGCCCCAATCCTCCACTTTCCTATATATATGAGTGTGTCCTTTGCAATGTCAAGTTGCAACTTTTTCCATGAAAGTGAAGTCCCTTTTTCTTTCTCCTTAAGGCTGGGATGGCCTCGTTTCGTCAAATAGGATGCAGAATAAGGAACACTGTGCCAATTCAGAGTCTGGTGGCCAAAAGAAAGTGTGCATTTCTTCTCTCTCTAGCAGAAGCTGGCCACCATGAGAGCCCACACAGGTTAGCCTGGAGGAGGTTAAGAAACAATGCAGAAAAGAGCCAACTAGTCAGAGTCCCTTACATGTGATAGAACCTCATCAAGGTCAGCAAAGCCACACGAGCTACCAACTACGGTCCACAGAGTCATGAATTAGCATAACTGAGAGCAGAAGAACCAGCCAGCCGCTTGGCACACTGACGAACCACATACTTTTCTATTGTTTTAAGTCTCTGAAATGTATGACTTGTTCCTTGTTTGGCAGTGTATTCCCAGCATTGTTATGGTAATCAAGGACTGAAACTAAATTTTATTTTTGAGACAAAATGAAAGAGGCATGCATTTCAGTGCTATTTACGTTATACTCAATTAGATCTGTTCATAATAGCCTCATTTCCTTCATTCTACTTCTGGGGTTTATCCATATTGTTTTATCATGCAAAAGGAAAGCTTTCTTGACATTTTTTCTGTGTGTTTTATGATATGCAGAAGATTTAAAATACACTGCAGACACACCATGATTGTAACCATACTGAAATACACGAAAAGGTTCTCTTTGATCATAATGTTAAGGTAAGGTCTAAGGTGCCAACAATATTAGATGGCACCTAGACTCACATCAAATTTAATTCCTTTTGTAGACATATTTTCATTTGACACAATTTGCATAATGTTTTATTTAATTCTTTGATAGTTACAGAGTTAATAAATTCTAATTTTACATAAGACATTCATTTTATTAGCTATCTATCCATCCTCTTACCTACCACTCAACCCCAGCCATTTTTCTTATGACTTCTATTTTAGTGAAAGCACTTCGTTTGCAAATGACAAAACTCAAATTGAAAATATTTAATTTATAAAAGAACCTTCTTAACGACGTATAGTGGTTCATGCAGTTGTACAGTTTCCAGGTAGATCTGGCCCCCAGTGTGTGTGACTGGATCCGGGGAGCTGCAGGTATTGTTTGTATGTAATCCCATTCCCCCATTTCTTCTTCCATCCTGCTGATGACTGGCATAATTTGGTCATCCTTTTCCAAAGATTCTGCATGGTTACCCCACGCTCTCAATCCATAGGAAAGAAAGGAGCCTTCTCTCATCTTCATTAAAGAAAATTGCACCATATATTTGATCCCCCCTCCCTCCTACATGGTGATGTAAAGAGAACTGACTCTGGGTGGTGAGCACACATGCAACGCATAGATGATGCACTATAGAAACATACACTTGAAACCTATATAATTTTACTAACCAATGTTACCCCAATAAATAACAATAAAAATGAGATATTGTAAAAGATAAAAGAAAATTTTAAGGCAGAACTCAGATTGGCCTGTTGTGTTACATGACCATTCCTGCCTCAGCTTTTGTGGTTCACAGAATGGGGTATTCTAATTGGCGTGGGTGGTCTGTCCCAACCTGATATGTTGGTAGACTATGTGATGGACAACTCTAGGAAATTACGATTGTGGAAGGGAGAAAATTTCCCCCAAAGTATGGGATATTATTACTAAAAGAAAGAATCTGTGATGGGAAGACAAAATGATAGATATTCACCAAGTTGCACTAGATTGTGTCTTTTTTATGTGACTGTGACAACACAGCTTTATTAATTCGTACTAGAGAAGGATTTTCAGGTGCAAGGCATTTGTTACAGTAAGCTGGGGACATTACTGTTATCAATCGAATAATAATAGTTTCATAAAACTGAAAATAATTCAGGTAAATTTATTCAGAAAATAGGGGGAAATATATTGAAATCACTATTTAGAAAACATAATCCTGTCCTATAAACATTTCTCAGAATATTTTTCAATAATAAAGTGTGGATGGAAATAGCATAACAATGAAAGAATTTTTATTCCTGATTCTAATCGTGATCTCATTTTATTTCTGATTATGTATGTAAGAGTATATAGTTAAAAAATTAAAGTAAATGAAATTTTGGTGAAGTACAGGATGCATAAAGTGGTTTAAGGAATAAAACAATAAAAGTATATTATATTATGTCCCATAACATAAAATTAACTTTTTAAATAACATGATTACAATCTTTTTTAAGATCGGTGGCATGCAAGTCTAAAAATTCAGTCAGTTTCACAATTCATAAATGTTGATGCCATCAAAGCTATTAAATAAAGGATATTTATAATAAGAGATCTTTATCCCACACTTCAGATAAATAAGTTTTTATTAAATTCTATTTTTACATATGTGTTTTAACATTCATGATGTAGGCAATATCATTACTTTTAACAATCTGTAGCCATATACTGAATAAAGAATTTACTTGTGAAAACTACACATGAAAGTCAGTAATTAACAAAACATGATTTGGATAACACTTTTGATCTATGTTTATGCATTCTGACTCCCTAGTACAACTCAAGCCATAAGATGTTAACATTTCCATGAATTTACTGAGATGTATTGCAGAGATTTTTATCCTTATGTAACTATCATGGGAGTACATCACCAAACTCAGGTATTGTGAGAAGGCTCTGGGAGTCACGGTGGAGAAGAGGAAAGAAAATAGTGGGGAACAAAGAAACTATTAACAAGTAACAATCCAGGCATCCACTCATAAAATATGAAAGTAGAATATACAAGATAGAATAAAAATGGCAAGAGGTAATTGAAAAGCATAGACTTGAGAAATAGAAAACTAGGCAGATTTTTAATTTAGAAATCAGAGTTTACTGAACAAATAAGGGGATAGATTAATGAATGTTGTGTTATTTCAGCATCAGTTATTCATTAAGTATTGTGAGTGTACAAAAATCCGTATCTCATTATCTGACTTTAAGGTGGTTGTTATCTACCTTAACTAGAAAGATACAAAGAATTACATATGGTAAAGTGATGCAAGTATTCTTCATAGGCAAGGTATAGTAGAAATGAGAGGGAGAGGAGAGAAGGGGTAAATTCTGTCAATGTAATGAGAACCTGAAATAATTCCACCATTAGGGTTACAAAGATATTCAAAGGAAATATATCTTAATTTCTGTAAACAGTTGTAATACAAGTTAGTGTTACTGTTAGAAGAACATGCTCAGAGATGCAACAAATCCCATTCCCCACAGCCCTTGAGCTATCTAACTGCTTCATAAATTAAATGACTCTTGAAGTGAATAGAAAAATGAGTTATAATTTGTGAGACCATTGGGAAAATAGAGACAGGAATATGAACAAGATCATGCACTCTGCTCATGACAAAACATGAATGGAGACTGGCAATCTCAGTATCACAAAACTGTTAGCAAACTATTTGGAGTTTAGTAAGATCGTAATAGAGGGTAAGGGGAGCAGAATAGATGAGTGAGTCAGGTAAGTAACAAGGAGGAAAGACCAGAGATTGACCCAGGTCACTGACGACTTCGTTTCTATGCTTCCATTGTGTTTGGTTCTGTAAGCTACATAAGTTTGCCAAAATTTGTTTTAAGCAAGTCAGTGACATGATTTGATGTGCGTATTAGAAAAAAATTTTTTTTCAGATGTTTGGAGCATCGTTCTTTTGGGGAGGCCAAAACTGATCCCATAAAATATTACCAAAAGCTGTAAGACAGGGAGAAGGCAGTCTCATAGCCAAATGAATTTGAGAATCTATTGAAGAATGATATGTAATGATATCACAACTTCAGTTACAACCCTGGAAAGGAGCATAAAATACCTAGCCTTCCCTAGATTAATTTGATAAAGGAAAATCTGTAAACTTTAGTTTGGTAAATGCTGTCATAGAGGCTAGAATGGAATGTACTAGTATGGAGCTAGGCATAACTCTTAGGATACACTGAAATATTTCAGGCAAATGTCATTGGTGGTCGGAAGAGAAACTATAGTATGGTTGGATAGGATGAAATAGATCCTGAGGGTAATAGATAAAACTCACTGTTGGATGTGATGGGTCAGGAAAATGCTTGAGTAAAGTTATTCTTGGATTTCTGACAATGCCGTTTTTCTGTATTATATATTGCCACATAAAATTTACTCTGAAACTAGTAGGCCTAAAGCAGCACACATTTGTTATCTCAAAGTTACTGTGGGCCAGGAATCCAGGTATAACTTAGCTGGGTCCACCACTTTCAGGTGTCTCACAGTCTGAAGTCAAAGTGACAGTTTAGAGTTTAGGCTGTAGTGTCATCCGAAGGCTGAACTGGGGAAGGATCTACTTCCAAGCTGGCTTACCTGTTTGCTGGCAGAATTTAGTTCCTCTTAGCCTGTTGGAATAGGGCCTACATTTCCTTCTGACTATTGTCCAGAGGTCACTCTCAGTTCCTTGACAGATGGACATCACTATATGGCAGCTTGCTTTATCAGAGCAAATAAGCAAAGAGAGTGCAAGCAAAAGATTGCTAGCAAGCACAAAGTCACTGGCTTTTATAGGCAAAGCTTGGAAGTGATAGCCAATCGCATTTGTTATATTCAGTGTGTTGAAAGCAAGTCACTAGGTCCAGCCTGCACTTAAGAGGAGGGAACTGGACAAAGGCATGAATAATCAAAAACAAGAATCATTGCAAGTGATTTTAGAAGGCTGCCTGCCACATTATATAATGGTAGATATGGAAAGAAATCTGCAGGGGCTTTTCTCTTAGAGAGAGGTGACTCTTGGTTAAAGCAACAATAGCAAACAAACAAAAACACAAAAAACAACCCTTCTCTACCACAAAAATAAATTACACTTTATCTCTATTAAAAGAACTTTCCTGTTTTTTTTTTAATAGAGATAAAGTATAATTCAGCTATCCTGTTGAACAACATGATGCGCGAAAGCATTTTTTTGCAATTTATGGAGTCCATGAGCTGAATCTGATAAGTGATCTGTGCACTCAACTGTGAATATTTTACAATGTGTTTAATCCACACAAAGCAAATGCATCCAGAAATAAACATAATTAGTAATTAGAAAGTTTATTCCAAGAACAGCTTTCATTTTTGCTAAAAGCTTTTTTGAAACAAAACACTTTTTTTTTTTTTGCAGTGTAACACAATACCCACTATCATTCTCTTTTTCTTTCTTTCTCCTTTTAATGTTTTACACATGGTGTGAGAAACCATGTGTTCCTGGTTAAGGACTTATTGTTTGCTAAATTGTTGTGGCCTTTAAAATTCTTCACACCCCTTTATCTTCTCACTCCCACCTCTCAATATTATAAATACACATATACATGCATTTTTCAACTAATGGAATACTTAGTCCCCTGGGTGATCACGCTCAAGGCCATTTAAAAGAATGTAAACGTTAGTATGAAGAATTTGGTCTGTGTTTCAACTTTTTAACTAGCTTCAGTTGGATTAGCTGGGTTTAATGATTTAAACCCAAACTTTTGAGAGTTATCTAGCTTAAGTCTGAATGATTGGAATCTGGAAATCATAATTATTGATCCTGAACAATGGTTGAGTGTTTCTCCTATTTATAAAGATGTAGAGACACATCGCCCCAATACTTTCCTAGATAAAGTAGGCTGGCCTGACCCTAGTTGAAATGAAGTAGAAGACTATTTGTATATGCGTGTGTGTGTGATCTAATTTGGGGTTCAGAATGGCAAATTGTAATGATAATGATTTGGGAGTAACAAAGAGCATTGATGCTTAAATATTTTTCAACTTAGGCAAATTAATCTGAACCACAACTTTATCATCTATCTATATAAAGAAAATAATTATATTTATCTCTAGGAATTATTAAGAACTTAAGACATCAGAGGGTAGTAACTATTGGACGATCAGAAAAGCAGAGTTATATGGTTGTCAGGGTGAGGGCAGAGGCTGATTTACTTCGGATGGTCACTGAAAGCCTCTATAAGGCAGCAAGCAGCATTACAGCTCAAGTCTGAATGGAAAAAAGAGCCACACTGAGCAAACTATGAGGAAGAATCTTCCAGCCTGGAAAGTGCCAAAGACCTAAGTCAGGAACAAATTTGGTGCTGTGACTAAAAGAAAAAGACCCACGTAGCTACAGTGTACCAATTAGAAAAAATTGGAAGAGGACAAAAAGGTAGGCCAGATCCTTCACATAAAGTTCTTGTAGGTCATTCAGGAGCTTCAATTTTATTCTGTGTAATTGGAAGCATTTGAGAGTTTTGGGGAGGCAAGTGATGCAGCATAACTTACGTTCTAAAAAATATAGAGATTACTCTGGATGCTCTGCATGGACTAGATTATACAGGAGCTGAAGATAAATTAAAAAGTTCTGAGGTGATTCAGGTAATCCAGGCTAGAGAAGATGATGTTTTGGAATGGGGAGAATAAAGAAGAGGGAAAGATGGAGAAAATTTCAGAATGCATTTTTGAGATCAATCCAATGGGACTCTCACCAAATGAGTTCACAGGTCAAAACAAACAAACAAACAAAAACAGAGAGAGAGAAAAATTCAAACTTGAATTCTAGTTATTTTTATTAACTACCTGGGTATATGGTAATGGCATTTACTGTGGTGGTGAGGTAAGATTTTGGCAATGTTAATTTTGAGAAAAATAATTATTCAACAGAGATGGTACATGTACCATAGGGATATATAATACTGGACCTCGATGGACCATGCTGGAGATAACATCTGGGAATCACTGAAACACAGATGGAATGAATTAAAATTTGTAAAGAACTTGAAAATATCTGATATATAGTACACACTATCTGATTAATTGCTAAAATTGCTCTGCTGTTATTGTTGCCATCATTGATATATAAAATATAGGAAAGGAGAACTGAAGATCAATTCTACAATAACATTCCAATTCCAAGATACTATTGTTATATTCCAATATTAAAGGTGAAAAAGAAGAGGAGACTTTAGCAAAGAGGTTTTAAAAATAGAACATAAGAGGAGTTAAGAGGAAAAATGTACCCTGAATGCGAGAGAGAATGTGGTTCCAGTACAATGTGGGCTCTCAATCAAATATTGCAGAAAGGAAAAGGATGACGATGAAGAATTGGCTTTTAGATGAGGCAGCATGCGAGCTACTGAGAATCTCAGTTGCTGCACTTGCAGTGTGTTGGAAATGGAAACCTTGTTGGATCAAGAAGAGAAATGACCGGAAGTAGAGTGGCGATAGTAGTCAATGCTTGAAAAGGAATCACAGATGTGTTAGGGTGGAGTTGTGCCATTGTTGTGTGCTTTTAAGGTGGCAAATCTTAGAACATGTTGATATGTCACTGGAAATGAATCAATAGATATGGAGGAAATTAGGTTTTAGGTGAGAGAACAAATAAAAGTAATAAGACCTTGAGAAAACTCGGAAGACCTGCTCGTTGAAGCGGTGTCTCTTGGACTAGAAAGCCAGAGTGCGAGGTGAGAAGCCTGTGACACTGTGGAGTGGGAATAAGGTAGAAGAGATTCCTTCCAGCAGCTCCTAATGACTGGGCAGGTGTTTAAGATTTTAGAAAAGAGTGAAGGTATAAAAAGGTTATTTGCGGAGATGCAAGATCGAACATTAGAAAGGAATGGAGTGAGATTTCTCATTTGTTATTTGTGTTGCTGAGTTTAAATTGTGATTGTTGAGCTCAGTTTTCCCGTCTCTCTAGCCACAGGTAGTTGCTTGAGTACAAGCTTAGAGAAGTAGATGTTTAACTTTTAGTAGATTTTGTGTTCTTAGGTGAGAACAACGTAGAACAAAAGGGGCAAGAAATTAAAGAATATTTGCAAGAAAATCATTATAATGCTATACGATAGAATTAAGCTGAATAAAGAAGGAATTAATGACCTCAAGAGAATGTTTGGTGGAAAGACTAGGGCAGACTAATGGAGAGATCTCCTCAATAAGGCAAAAGGATTGTTGGGGTAGATAGAAAAGTGGTCAGCCACCTGAAGAGGAGGAGGTGGTATGAAAACGTTCAATATTTAGACTTGAAATTTCAGAAGTAGTGATGACAGTATCAATGGTATGACCCTGATAACGGTCAAATTAAGACAAAGTAATAGACCAAAAATGAGGAGGTCAAGGATATTTAAGCCCTGGGTGTCATCTGGGTCATTAAAGGGGTCCTGTATATTAAAACCTCCAAGAATGGTGCAAGGAGAAAAGGTGGTGAATTCTTAAGCAAGTGAGAAGAGACATCAAGGTGGTCAATTAGTGATAGCAACACTGAAGGGCGGGGCTTGCTGTTATCAGGCCAGAAGCGATTCAGAGGTTTTGGAGGGAGAAGGGAGAGTGTGATATTGAAGTGTACAAGGGAGGAGGAAGGACACTTGTTAGAACCTGGAGGGCCTGGAGGGACAAATGACTTCCATTATGAAGGTTTGAAAGATGTGGCTATCAAGCGTCAGACAGATTTTTTATTAATCCATATGGCAAAGAGAACATTTAGAAGAGAGGCTATGGGAATGGGTATTTTCAGAGGACACTGCAAATGGCAGAAGACAAACTCTTGAGTGCCCATCTGTAGAAAAATAGGCCCTGTTTCTGATCTCACCTCTGACGATCTCGTTTAAAATGGGGCTGAGTATGAAATGACAATGTAGTATGATAACAGATGTGTTGGGGAATGAGCTGGGAGGAACATCTAACCTAGTTTGTCACCAAGTGGGGAGAACGGCCCCCAGTGGTCCTAAGGAGGAGGCGTTTTCACTGAGCTTCTTGAATGCAGGAAGCTCCCTGGAGCTCGTGTCCCCATTCCGTCCCTAATATTTATGGCATCTCTATGGTTGTGAACAGCCGTGCCAGATGTTCATTTATTTACTTATTTTTACTTGTTCTGTGTGTTTAAAGATGGGTCTTTGTCTTTTTTTAAATTTTCTCTCATGTGCCTCTGGTTTATATTTCATTGATTTTCTGTGCTTTGTTTTCTCTTTTGTTTCTGCTTGTTTGGGTAGCATTTTGATCATTTTGTAATAACTTATGTATGACAAATTGCTCATTAATTAGAAATCTTTCTTCTTGGTTCAGACTGAATTATCTCCCCTTCAGCTTTTATATGTTGAAACCCTAACCCCCGATGCCTCAAAAACATGACTCTACTTGAAAATAGGGCCTTTAACGTGGTGATTAAGTTCAAATGAGGCTATCAAGGTAGGCCTTAATCCAGCCTGAATGGAAATGTGGACACACAGAAGACACTAAGGATTCTCATGCAGGGAGGAAGGCCAGGTGAAGGTATAAGAGGTGGCTGTCTGCAAGCCAAGGGAGGAGGCTTTGGGAGACTCCCAGTCTGTAGACGCCTTGACCTTGGACACCCAGCCTCCCGACTTGTGAGGAAATGAATTTCTGTTGTTTAAGCCACCCAGTAGGAAGTGTTTTGTGTTTTAGTTGTGAGTCTTTTCAATGTTGCTGTATGGTTTCCTCTATGATAGAGTTATTGAGAACAAACTTGTCTTTACAGGGTGCAGCAGAAGTAATGCCCGGACTTGAATTATGATTTTATTATAAAATCATAACCATACATGCTTACAGTTACACAAATAATGTTCCTTTCTATGATCTGATAATCTATGCCAAATATTTTATTACAAAATTCTAAGCTTGTATGGTTATGATTTTGTATAAAATCATAACTCAAGTCCGGGCTTTACTTCTGCCGGACCCTGTATTTTTCCAAACATAGGGTTTTTATTATATATTTTTCCTATTGACTTTTAATAATTCATTGTCAGTATAGAATTACATAATTCTAATTCTTTTAAATGTACTAATGATTTGTGAACTAAGATACCATCAGATTTTATAAATGTTGCATGTATGCTCTGAAGAACAGGATGCTTGCCTGTTTGGAAGCAGAATATAAATATACTAGCTACCTCCTTGTCAATCATAATGGATGAATTTCAGTGGAAACAGGAAGAGAGACTATCCCAGAGACTCCGTTAAAATGAATATGCTGTTCTGATTCAAATTAAATGACATGAAATTTGAAATTACAGTATTAAATTATCAGTCACTTTTGTTGAAAATCATCCACTTCAATTGCAATCTTTTAATTATCTAAAAGATGGTATATGCAGGAAGTTTTTAGAAATATTTAACCCATCTTTCTTGTATATGTTGAAAAAATGATCAGATCCTACTTTGTTCTGCCTCAAATAATTTTTGTTAAATTTTATTACATTTTAAATGTTTTCAGGATGGAAAATAGTTGATTAAATAATTATAGAATACATGCAAAATTATCAGTTTCATCACATATTTATTGTAACATGAATAAAGAAATATTCTTAAGTATTCTAAATTGAAACATTTTTTAAAATGTTAATAATTGTCTTTCTGTGTAGAAAAGTATATGAAAATTTTTGAATGTGTAATCTACATGATTCTGTTCTTGGCAAAGCTGTATCTAGCATTGAGATGATCATTACAGAAATAATGTGAGTGGGGCAATTTTCTTTATTTAGCCATAACCACAACTGAATTTGATAATATTCTGACAGAATTTTATGCAGAATACAAATGCTGGTAATAGAAACTAGTTCACATGGTTCTGTTCATTGATATACAAAGTCAAATGATCAAAGTAGGAAGAGATGCAATGAAATAAACTGAATTAAGGCATGCTAAGTATTATTCAGTTATTACAGTCCCTGATGTAAGTCATACAGAAGAGATCATTATTTTGTACATTCTATATATTAATATATTGGGAGGATTTTTGTTCATTAATTGATTGAAAAAATTGATTGGAAAAAACATATACAGAGGGTTAGTATGCCATTAAGACAAACTAGTACAATATAAAAGTAAATTGAAATGAGGGAAAGTTTCTCAGTTCATTGTATGAGGTTCATAGTATCTTGTTATTCAAACCAAAGATTCAATGAGAAAGGAAACATGGTAGTCCCGTCACATTCATGAGATCATACATATCCTAAACAAAATATTGACAAACCAAATCAAGAAATATATACATGACATAATAATATATCAAGAACAAGTTAGTTCTGCGAGATTTTTCTATTGTAAGCATGACTGAGTAACATACTACTTAGTTAATTTAAAATACTATTTATGTATAGTATTTTCCTCTAACTAAAATGTGAGTTCCGTTAAGCATGCCTGTTTTGTTCACTTCTATGTCCCCATACTTAGACTAGGACCTTTATAGTAAATTGTCAATATGTACATGTTGAATGAATCCCAGAAATGAATGTAAACTATAACCTTGGAAACAAATGTATAGGTATAATTCATCAAATTAACTGATTAGGGGAGAAAGCCATATGTGTCACAATAGATGCAAATAAGCCAGTCATAAAATTCTACACTTACTTGTGTTTTAAAAAATGGGGACCTTCCCTAACCAGATTAAGGGTGTCTATCAAATACAAATATCATATGTAGTGGTGAAATAACAGATTTTTTTAAATCAGAAATAAGAAAGGTACGCTCAGTATACATTCCTAATCAAAATTATTATTCAACCTTCTAAATACTGAAGAAAGTATAAATGTCTGCACAAAAAATAGTAAGACTGTATAACTAATTTTATTTAGAGTTAATAACAGAGTTAATTAAGTTTCTAAACACTCGCAACAAACAGTTAAACTAATTTCAGAAATTACATTTAGCAAAATAATTAAAAAATGAATAGAATAATTTTTCTTATAAAGATTATATATGATGAAATATGCAAAATGTATTATTGGAAGTTATACAAGAATATATATGTGTCTGTGTTTATGAACACATATGAGGTTGAACAATTAATTTCATGAACTCATCCTAGAAAAAGTGCTACATACCTCTTTGCTAAATATCACTACGGTCACCTTCGAAGTACTCCCCTTGGGACACTGTGCACCAACGCCAGCGCCTAGTCCACCCTTCACAGCGATTCTGCAGCTCTGCAGCTGTTTTTCTGGAATGGCCATCAGAGCTATTGTGCCCCAAGGTGGCAAAGCTATGACACCTTGTGTACGGTGCTACCAATGTAAGCACATGGTGGCAAATTCGTGAACTTAATTGTCAGATGTTGGGTACGACAACAGCTCTGATGGCCATTCCAGAAAGAGTTCCAAAACTGCTTTGAAGGGTGGACTAGGCGCTGGCGTCGGTGCACAGCTTCCCTAGGGGAGTACTTAAAAGGTGACAGTAGTGATAGCAATGAGGTGTGTAGCACTTTTTCTAGGATAAGTTCATGAAATTAATTGTCTGACCTCATTGTATTTATGTAAGTATATGCAACATATATTAAAATAAATAGAAAACAGTATGTTTATGGAAAGGAATAAACAAAATGCAAAATTTGGCAATTGTACCAAATTGATTTATAGCGACTGTGGATTTTTCAATACATACAACCATTTTAGTGGTGTTCCTCACATAATTTAACATAAGTAGATTCTAACATATATATCGAAGAATAAATGTGTCTGTAAGAGCCAGTACACTCTTTAAAATAAACAAAGATGAGAGGACTTGGACAATTAGCTTTCGAAGTATCTTATAAAACTACGGTAATATAGTGTTTATTGGCACCAGCATGAAAAAAAGCTTGACCATTTAAACAGAAAAGGGAGTGGAGAAACAGACCCTTACATGTATAGAAATTCATAATGACAGTAATAGCTCTGTAAAATAGTGGCGATAAACACTTCAGTTCATAGCAGTTGGCTAACTGGTGTTTGATGAGAGGAAATTATACTACATTGCTATTCCAAAGAAAAAAATTACACAGTAAATGATTACAGCTAAGCTTTATAGAGCATTTGCCTTGAGCCAGGAGTTGTGCCAAGCCTCTTATCTCCTTTCATTTCCAGACTTACCCTTTGATTTAGCTACTATTTTCACTCCCTTAACAAAATTAGAACAGTGCCCACCATGGGGAAGCTCAGCTTTGTCCAAGCCAGGACCTGAACATGGCCCTCTTTTCCCAGATCCATGGGCTCACTCACCTCCAGCCTGGTTTTATATTTTTCTCTCTGAGGAACGTTAATTATAAAAAACAAACCAAACAAATAAACAATAATACAAAGCCACTTTAAAATGAATACACTCTATCTGCATGTTCAGGATTTCAAGTAAGTTCAAACACAAAAGAATCATGTTTTAAGTGGGAAACCAGTGAGATAAGGGCTAGTTCATAAAACGACTGGTTTTTAAGAGATGTTGTAAACATCTAATCTGCATTGAAAGGAAATCTAATAATATTTCATTGTACCGCTGCCTATAGGGTCTCTTTTAAATAGAGGCCCAGCATCCAAAAGTACATGTGCTAATATTGTGAAACTTGCAAAGAGAAACTAACAATATGAAAACAACCAAAAAGGAATCATATTTATTGCCATGGAAAATTGGCAGAATTTTGACTTTTTATCTTATAAGCAAACTTTTCCTTGGAGAAACTTCATAAAGCTTGCTTGTCATGAGGGACCTTTAATAGCAAAGCCTAGAAAACATGCCCTATTATTAGCTTAAACTATTGTATTTACCTGTTATCCTTATAACACGGCCTGGATAGAGCCTGTAAGTATTTCCATTTCATTTCAGTATCAGCCACGACGCTTTGCTCTTGGCTAAAGCTGGCATGAGAGCCTAAAGTCAGTTTTATTTTCCCTTAAATAAATTTTGAAATACTTTGCAGCTAAGCCATTTTAGTTAGAATAGAACATAAATAAATGTAACTGACTCCAGATGCTTTTGGTGCCCACTGAGAAGCAACAGAAAAGATATGTGTTTTCTTAAAAAGCAAAAAACAAATCGGAAAGCGATGACCAAAGTGTGCCCTCACTCCCTACGAACTGTGTCTTCATTTGAAGTTGGGCCTGCCTTTAAATTATTCTACGACTGCATAGAATTCATCTCGGTGTATTTATAGTAACTCACGAAGTTTGGATACTTCATGCAACAATTCTTTAGTTCTAAATTTCAAACAAAATGCCTCCATAGTCAATATTTCTGAATTAGAGTAACGCAGCATTTTATACACCTACAACTGGAAGACCCGAAAGCTGTGTTTGCCTGATGAGTCTGGTGAGGATCACCCCATCCTCTCTACTTTCGAATATATCGTGTAGCCGTTGCTGTGTGTTGACTCAGCCTTGGAGAAAGGCTCCCTGCAGGTTGGCAGGATAAAAGCTTTCCTGTTTATTCAACATTGTGCCTCTGTAGGGTGTACAGTGGCACTGGGGTGGGCAGGCCTCACGGGGTGCATATCGATTTCATTTTCCAAATCCACTGAACACAACTTGGCAAAGTGGAAAAACCGAGACCGACCACCAGCGGACCTCAGACTCACCCGGAGTGGTCGACAGAACAGAGACCGTCTGTTCTGGTGTCAGCCCACACCTTCATGGGTGTGTTTTGCTGCCACGGTCACGGCCCTCCTGACCCCGCTTCCCCTCTGAGCAGGTGAGTAGCTCACAGCATTCAGTAGTTGGATGTACACAGAGGCAGTCCCCCACATTTCATCAGTCTCGGGGGGCCAGGCTGGCAGGAGGTCAAAGGCTGCTAGGACCAGCAACCTGTAATGTGCTCAGCATTGTGCAGGAGCCCCTGACGCACCCAGAATGGCAGTGACCCCTCAGAGCACTCCCCCTGCTTCCTAAACAAGTTATTTTCAGGTTCAGAGAGAGCCTCACTGGGGAAAGAGGAAAAACAGAAAATGAAGAGTTCATGGAGGCACTTGGCTTTTACAAGCATTGAGTTCAAGGTTAGGTGACGGAGTGCGTACCCGCTCCTTCCCTTTGTCCAGCACTGCTGTCCTCTGCTGAGTCCATCCGCAGCTCTAACACGTGCATAAGCAGAGTGACCTCCGTTATGGAACTGGGACTTCCACTAAGATGTTGTAGCTCAAATATGTCACAGAAT
This sequence comes from Lyroderma lyra, assembly GCA_004026885.1. Taxonomy (NCBI): domain Eukaryota; kingdom Metazoa; phylum Chordata; class Mammalia; order Chiroptera; family Megadermatidae; genus Lyroderma; species Lyroderma lyra. The sequence continues at coordinate 332,739 of PVJL010000151.1, read as the reverse complement.
TGTAAAACGTGCACATGTAAAAGGGGCTGTTTGTTTTAATAGAAAATAACAGTAGTTACTAGGGCTTAAGGGGCCAGGAGTATTGATATTGAACTGGTAACGTGGCATACTGGATGGGGTAGCCAGGGCCCCACCATGAACTGTCTGGGGGGGCTGCCAGGGAGACATAACCTCCCCGAGTCGGCCTGCATGCCTCGTCTGGAAAACCGGACACGCCTTTTTGTGAGAAATAAATGAGCTAGTGCTCAGAGAATGTGAAGCATTTATTAGGATTAATGACATGATTCATAGGTGAGTAACATACTTATCGGTTAGAACTGGACTCAGCCACGAGGTTTAACCCGATAGACAGAACGCCTCACATCGCAAGTCCAAAAGGAGGCGCGCCGTGGCTTTGATGGTGGCTTCGTGATGCCATCGGGGTAGGAAGTTTATGTCCCCACCCTGCCCCCTGGGCCCGAGGCTTCTGTTCTTCTTGTCATGGGAGGGCCGTTCTGTTTTCAGGGAGGAAGAAGATAAAACAGCAAGTGGCGAAAAGCTGCGGCCACTGACTCCATTCACCTTCATCACCGACACAGTGGCTTTTTGGGTGCTCATGTGGGATGGTTCCCAGGGGCTAGACATGGGCCAAATGAGTACTCCCCGTCTCTAGGGAGTCTAAGAGGGCGGCCATGTCCACACCATGCATTACCCAGCAGGATAAAATTCGGTTCTTTTCGTAAAGGAATTAGGTAAGGTGGTGACTGAGGGGACTTCCATTAGCCATCCCCGTGCTCCAAAGTTAAGGAAATGCCTGTGTTATTTTGAGTTTTCAGTTTTATGTCTGCCAGGCTCCCCAGATGAGCTGGGGAGTCTCTGACAGCAGGCCACACCGTTATTACTTCTCTTGAAAGTGCCACAGCATGCTCTCTAGTTTGCTGTACACGTCAGAAACAAACGTTGTTGTTGTTGTTGTTTTTTAACAGTCCGGATGCAAATGATAGAAAATCTACACATATAGCCCTTGGTTAATCATCTGGCTTTGAAACTCTTTATTTTTCTTTCTCCTCAGCTGCGTGAAAACCCTCGGTAGGCTGTGAAACCCGTCTCAGGGATATCACTCAGAGACAAGGTATGACACCCCTATTTTATTGGGAACTTCTGTATGGAAAGATTTTGTGACTGAATAATTCCCCAAACAAGAAGTGGTATTTTAGTGGAACTTCTATCACTATATGCCTTACATGCACCAAAGTGTTTCTTTACAGCTCCCCAAAGTGTAATTATTATGGATTTATTCCTGGCCTTTCCGAACGTCTTAGAGAACATAGCCCTATTTAACTTCTTTCCTTCCCTCAGAACTTTAATCCAATGGACTAGAAAAATACCTGCCCTAGAGTTGTATTTGTTTGAAATGCCCTCACTTCTAGGTTGTTCCTGTGACTTGTGACATTTATTTGATATATACGTAAGAGGACCATAAAGATGTTTATAATGGCCTTCCAATTGTTAGTAGTCTAGGAATTAGGAAGGCATTGGAGCAAGAGTTATTCATTGGATTGTTTACAAATGAGGTCATTGGGTAGGAATTTGTATAGTGACTCTAGGACACACTCATAAAACTTATATTTAATGAATGAAGATTTTATGTTTAATATGATAACATCCCCTTCTTTTGTCAAGTGACACTCATATCAATTCAGGTTTTTACGACTGGTCGAAAGGTTAAGTCTCTCTCCTCTTGAAATTTTTACAAAAGAATCTGTGTTTTGACTTTGAATTTTCAGTCTTTTGCTGTAGAAGCTTACATCTAGGGAAATTATTAAAGCTAACATTTTTGGCATACTGTTTGTTTGGATGAAACAGAGGACAGCCTCTGACTTGTATTGTACAGAGAGAGAGAGAGAGAGAGAGAGAGAGAGAGAGATTCTGAGATTCTGTGATTCAGGCCCTGGTGGTTTTACCTCAGCTGAGGCCACATTTACATCTTTAACATGACTCTTTTCATTTAAGGATTAGCCAACCGCCCTACCCATTACCCCTTCAGGTTTCAAACTCATTCAGCACTGATTTCCACCCTTAGTGAAATGTATTCACGAGGCATATGTGACATCTCGGCTTATTACACACCCAGACTGATTAAATAGGTCTGCAGAGTGAGGTGACTGAAGAAAGAGCATCATCATTACAGATCATCATGCTTTTAAATCCAACTCCAAGGTCACTTTGCAGATTAATTTGTTTAACTTCCAGTCGTCCCCTGAAATCACATGTAACTCTTTTTCCCAACAATTGAACAATGGATCCCCCCACAGATTTCATATAATCCCTTCTGCTTCATGTAGGTTTCCTTTGTATGTCAAGTGGCTCCAAAATTTAAACCTTTGCCTGTGATATCCCGTTTGAATTACATTCATAAATGCCCGAAACCACGCTTTCATGCTCTCTAAGTTGAATCCTTCACACTGAAGGCCCTGTAAAGCCTGTCTTGAACCCGCCCACTCCTGTCCGTCCCACTGCGACTGTGTGGGCCAGGCCACCGTTTTCCTGTCGTGGACCCCTGTCCTGCCGTCCAAACTGGGCTCCCTGCTCTATTCTTACTGCACTGTAATCTATTCCCTACTTGGAAACCAGAGTAATCTTTTAAAAACATTCATCAAAAAGAGATCAGAAAACTCCAACTCTCAACATTTGTTCTTTTTGTTTCATTTTGCTTTGTTTTTGGTAGGAAATGATGTCTCTCTAAAATTAATAGGTGATATTCAAAACCATCTTCAAAAAGACAAACAGACTATTCATAGACCTGAGTTCAAGATTTGTTATGAAGCTAGATTAATCAAGTCAACAGTCGATGAATGGAACAGAAAAATAGTTCAGAGATATTAGATTCACTCTTATGTAGTAATTTGATTTTCTGACATTGTTGAAGAGAATTTTTTCCTCCTCTAGCTGTATTTAAAATCTTCACTTATTCTCTGAGGTTTCAATTTTGTGATGTGTCTAGGTGTGGCTCCTCCCTTATAGATCTTGTTTATAATAATGGCACTTTCTATAAATTCTGAGTTAGTTCTTCCATTAGGTTTGGAAAGTTTTCTGCTTGTTTTTCAATCTTCCAACCTTACTTCTCCTCTATGATTTTTACTTCCTCCTTTTGAAATTCTAGTTAAGTACATGTGCATGAAGGGTTAAGAGCAGGCTCTGGCTGAAGCGGACCTGCTTGAGAAGAGCCTCTTCGTCCCACAGCACTGCTGTTTCCAAACGAGTTGACATCGTGGGGAGTGTTGTGATGCTGCATCTGGACTGTGAGAACGTGGGTGTGCTGGTCAGGGCCTGCATGATTACGTCAGATTGGTGGGAAATGAGGCTGTAGCTGCTGTGTGGGCCCACCACCTTGGGTACTCGGACAGCTTCGGTGCCTTCTGATTAAGCGAAGGTGTTATTTGCTGTATCTTCTGCCTCATCTCCTTCTAAAAGTTAAGTAAATATAGTGCTAGAGTCAAGCTTATAAGCTTCTCTTGGGTGCGTTTGCTAATTCCAAACTGAGACAACAGCTACGTCCTTACGATATATTCTAGAGCATCTCATTCTCATCTCCCTAACTGTTAAAGCTTTTCTCATACTTTTTTACTCTGAATCTTTCTACTGTATTCTAAATAAATAAAAACTTCAGGTGTATTTTCCTATCCACAAATTTCCCCTTCAGCTGAAGGTTATTCCATTCATTGAGTACTTCTTTCATATTCATCCTTTCTGTTTCTAAGTTTTTATCTTCTGAACATTTGCTTGGTCCATTTTGTTATATCTTTTATATTAAATATGTCATGTATAATGGTGTTATAGTTTGTAGCTAGTCATTTTAATATTTAAAATTGACTTTCAGTTTTTCTGCTCTCAGTTTGTGGGTTTGGTGATACTCACTTGTGAGCTCCTGTTTGTTGGATCTTGAGATGCTCCTGAAGCCCTCAACTGTGGATGAAACTTTTTTTTTTTTTGCATTTACTCTAATTGTAGCCAAAATGGTGCTTTCTTCTCTTCTGGTTTTCAAATAATAGTTCTCAACTGACTGATTCTACTTAACTGACTTTACTCTAAAGTAGAGATGGAAAATTCCACTTGGGTTAGATGACACGCTCTCTTAGCAGACTGAAATCAAAGCCTGTCTGTAAGGTATTCAGAACTTGGAACGCATCATACCTAACATTGTGACAACCAGTATAAATAGCGATGAAATGCACAGAGTGTACACTATAACCTTATTTAAAACATCACACTATATAAAAGCAGTTTATTTATAATAATGTAAAAGGTAGAATAATTCTGACAATCCTCAACTGAGTAGGAGAATTTAGTTCAACAAACATTTATTGAGCACCTATTCTGTGCCAGGTTGTGTACTACTAAGTCATGGGGGTCCCAGTATTGAACAAGAATAGTATGCTGTTACAAGGCTCCATAACACCTTTGCCAAAAATACGTTCTACTTCATATTTGATACTAAAATACATTGAAATAGAAGGTTTAATACATAGACTGCTGAAATATATAACAACTTAAACAATCTGTTTCTTGAAGAGGATTGATATTTTGATATTTTAATCCCACAAATTTCGTTTTTGAACTTTCTGACTTTGTTCTTTCGGGGGAATCAGTAGCAAAACTCTTCTGTTGATGAACATTATTTATGTCAAGCACACATGGGCAAGTTTGCATTGGGGAATTTAATCTTGTATTTCAGTATTTTTGTCTTTATTATACTCATTTTACTCTCCCAATTTCTTTAAACTACTTGGTAGGAAATGTTACCAGTCTGATAAATATTAGATGAGCATGGTTTATATTGTTCCAATAAATACCAATATTAATATAAGCACACACAAGCATACACCGACTTACCAAGCAGTAGCATCTTGGTATTTCTTTTTATTGCATTTGATTAATCATCTTGAAGTAGTATAATTTTTATTTCAAGTGTCGACATGTTCTGAATGTCTAAAAAGCATTCTAGATGAAAATTTCCTACTGCCAGTATAAACTGAGACAAAAGAATACACACAAATTGAATATGATTTTTATATTGAATTGAGTGGTAACCGAAAGCCATCAGAATCACAGAATTCTGTATTGTAGTTATGGTATTTGATGTGTTATGAACTTGTGTAGCTTTGTTTGCCAATACGTAGATAGGTATTAGTTGAATTTTGGGGGGTTTTTTTTAACCTTTTTCCTTCCTTCCTTCCTCCTTTTCTATATTCCTTCTTCCTTTCTTTCTTTCTAATTTTTGTTTTTTCTTTGTAGATAACAGTAGTTGGTAATGTTGGTTTCTATTAGCTTTCCCCACAATTTCAATACAGAAGAATATAACCTCATTCTCTCTCACATGGCAACTTTTAATAAGAAACAGGCATAGAAATAATCACACAGACCTTCTGCAAGATAAATTGATCCCTAGGTCTCTGTTATTTGCAGTGTTTCACCCACCTTGCACTAGGGGTTTCTTTGAGAAAAATCTAATATTTCAGGAAAGAGGATTTAGTCAATTTTATAACTTGCATTAGAATTCCTTAAGTTCCTGACTGAACATATGATTTATTAAGCTATCACCTCTTACATACTGTTGTGAAAGGTGAAAAGGGTCAATAAATTCCAATTTTCTGCTTATGCAAAACTTTCCTAAAATGTAGGCCAAACATATTTTGTAAACTCCAGTATCTCAAGAAAATAAGTTATGAAAATACAGGGATTTTTAAAATATAATATCAGGCACCAAGACTTTCATGTCAATTGATATATGTAAAAGAAAAATTTAGTGTAGATTAGCTATCATTAGAAATATGCTGGAAATGCACTTTGTGTGACAAAAAGCATATTAGAGAATATCCAAATGGTATAATAAAAAATTTTTAAAAAGGATGTATCAGAGTCTAGTAAGAAAACGAATGACTTGAGTATTTAAATCAGGACCAGAATATAGGAAATTGGTTAAGCGGCTACTAGAAGAGCCTGTAAGTCAACTGAGGATGGTCTCTCACAGCCAGAAGTTACCACCATTCCTCCACTGAGTGGGACAGAGGGAGGAGGATGTGACACCGGAACTGGACATTGAAGCCACACCCTGACCTCTCCTTCGGGAACTGGAGTAGAGGTGGAGAGATGCTCTGGTGTCCCCTCCCTCACTCACATCCCAGCACCACCTACCTGTCCGGTCCCCTGCCTCGGTCTCCCTTGTGGGAATACTAGCCTGCAAGGAAGGATGAGGGCAAACAGAGTTGAACTAGACATTCCCATTCCTTCACAGTGATGTCATGGTGCCCTAGGTGGACTCCTTCATGACCCATCCTCACCCTTTCTCCTAAAAAAGGAACAGAGAGCTATTTTTGTGCATGATAAGCTTTAGAATGCAGTTTTCTTTCTTTAGTCCTTGATTTTTATTTTCCTGAAAACAGTGGGTATTGTCACAAGCAACAATTTAAAGACTTCTTTAATCTCTAATTTTTGTTTCAACTTGTGCTCCTGTTAATGTTAGCCCTAGTGCGATAAACACATTTTCTAGGCCTCTCTGATTGGTGAGATGTGATGTCACATGTCCCCCTCACCCACCAATTGTAACACTAAGATAACAGAGCTGTGTCTTCCTTTCAAAATGTAAAATCTTTTTGAAAAACCTTTGTGTGTATGCTACGTTTTTCCTAAGACGAAATTTATTTTGGCTGAGTTGAGAGTCTGGAGTGATTTAACTCTCTCTTAATTAAAAAAAATTTTTTAAGTATTTTGTTTCATAAAAATGTAAAGTTTTCTAAATTGGAATTTGCATATGTTAATTAGGGTGTTCAAGAGCAATATTTGGCACTTACGAAATGCTAAACTGCTGAAAAGAACTCGGAATAACACTTAAATAGAGAAGAGACAAATTTTCAAGGCTCTCAAATCACCTTTTTAACATTGGAATTATGTACTTGTTATCACATGGAAATCAATGGAAACATAAGTTAACTAAGAGTCTGAAATTCAGCTTTAAAGTTGTTCTTTCTCTAAAAAGCTATAGCTTTGGCTTCAAAAAATCAACTATTAAGTGAAAGACTTGAAAATAGGAGAAAATTATTGGTTGGTTCTATCTAGATTTATAGTAATCCTTACAAGTATACATTACTAAACTGTTTTTATTGTATGAAAACTCTGTTCTCTATTCTCTGAGTCATAGAAAGGATTTTTCTTATCAAAGAAAGAGGTTTATAAAGAAGGACACAAACATAATCCTTAGCTACTGCAAAAGTTTCATTTTTTGATTTATGTGATAAATTGAGAAAAATTGAAATTTTTTATGCTACAGTTTTAAAACACCTCTAAAAACAGCACAACAGTGCTAACTGAAAGTTTTGAATTAAGGAAATCTTGCACTTCAGTGATATTTGTGTTGCTACCCACCAGATGTTAGACAATAAATGTGTCAGTGTAGAAAAATACCTTGGAGATTTTCTCTTTCATGATAGGTAGTTGCCAAATACTTTACTTTGTGTTTGGAGAAATAAGAAGATGTATCATACTTACTTAATTTACCTCTGATGGTGACCAATAGCGGGGCCCTTTTCATTGTGGCTCAGTTGAACTTACCATTGGCTGTCGTATTACTTTAAACTGCTTATAAGCTTTTATGCAGGGGATCTGATAAACCTTATCAAACCTATCTGTGGGGAACAACACTACATGGGTAGCTCTAGTCATTTGCTGTGCATGGAAGGTTTGGCTCTTATAGAATTGGCCTCATTGTTCACACCTCTGCCATGTTATTCAATGAATCTCAATTTCTGAGTATATTAAACATACATAAGGAATCCACATTCAAATACTCACACACACACCTCCCAAAAAAAAGAAAGAAAAAGAAGAAGAAAGTAAATATTACTGCGGAAGCAGTCAGGAAAGAAATAATTGAAACTCTGGGTGGTCTCTTAGAACCCATCGAATATTTTCACTGCAGAGGACCACACAGAGGATGAGAAAAACTGAAGTATTTTATTATATAGTTAACAATCCTTTTCAACAAAACTTTTCCAGTTGTTAAAATTTAAATGCCTTTTGTATGTGTGTGTATGTGTACCGTAGAACTTATGTGTGAAGAAATTACAGGCATTTATATTAGCAAAACAAAAAAAGAAAACCCATAAAAAGAAGAAAATGTACTCTCCTGGGAGAATCTGAGGTTAGAAGTGATAACCTCATCTGCAACAACTCTTCTTCCTAGTGTTCTGTTGTTGTGAGGCAACAGGGTTCCCGTTGTTGACCTACGTGAAGACAGCACCCTGCGATTGTCTCCTCCACGGTATCTGCCCCACTCACGTTTCCCTCCCACGTCTGCTGCATTCTTTACTAAGTCCGTTCACAGCCACTTAAAGGTTATTTTAATGAAGTCTGTTTTACTGATGATCACTAGTTTATTTCCTTTTAACACAATTCAAGAGCCATCAGAATTTTGTCTTCAAGGCTCTCAGTAACGTGGTCCCAATGTACGTTTCCAGGGTTCTCCCATCACCCCCCGGGTTATCTCATGCACGTGGAGGACACAGTCGATCTCTGTTTACTGCTCCGCATTCCCACTGGGAAATTCCTCCCTCGGGCATAACTGTGTGGCTTTGGACTTGTATAACTGAACAACATTTTACAGCTTAAGCTGTGATTTTTCACAAAACAATAGCTAATTTTGTTCTCACAGTAAGTCTATATACACGATAATAATAAGGTTGTAATTATTTTCCATTTTGAACACGAGAAAACTCAGGCTTAATAAGACGGAGTAGGATGACAAAGGTTTACCCATTGATAGCAAAATATGTATTTGACATATTCTGCAGGGACTCAGATCTTTGTAATCCACATCAGATGCATAAACATATAGCAGACGGTGTGCAACAAATTCCTTCTACTACTGCAAAGACTCAGACATCATTATCTCCCTTCAATTGCCATCTCCCCACAAATGTGTAGTGTAAATCCTTACATTTTATAGGCCACCTAATGAATGATATGAAATGAGAGAAACAACATAAAAAACTCTCTATCTAGAATAGTTTAATCTGTTGACACCTAAAAATAAACAACCAAATAAAAAGTTAAGCACTCTGTTCATATATTAACTCATTATAGACTACGTTGTAGTCTCATTTTATTCTTCACAATAAATTACAGCAGGCAGATCTGTGATTGTGGCTTTTTTCTTTTTCTTTCTGACCACCTGTTTCAGTCCTCATTGCATTATATGACATACATGTTTTTCTTTAGGTATTACCCTGTGATCAGAAAGATTGCTAATGAAATATGGCGGCAGCAGCCCGGGGCCTGTTTCTCATCTGGAACATGCTGGATTGCAGATTCTTATTTATCCTGATGAATTGACAGTAGAGCTCTAGAGGCTTAGTTCAATTTCCTGCCCTGGACAGGCACTGTGAATATTAACCCCCCTGAAACTGCTTCTCTGAAAGGTGGTATATACCACAGCGTTACAAGATGAACGTACTCATTCTCCACCTTCTTCATGTTTATGTGTTGCATTTTACAATGAGAAAAAAAATGATATTTTAATCTTTCCCTCTCTTTGCACTCCTAAAGAGGCCACGCTTTAAGAATGAAGTGTTATACCAAGAAGCAGTTCTTGTCATCCAGACGGGATACCAGTCCACACACAATTTTAGGAGAACCCAGGTTGCAGAGTGACGGTGGACATCTGTCATCGTATATGTAGTGAATTACGAGCAGGGCAAGTTCCTTGACCGAATAACTGCAATGACAATTTTAATATGCTGCTTTAGGGTCTGCCGATGACCCCTGAGCGCCTGACGACTTCGCGCTGATAGCAGAGGAGGACACTAACTCAAAGCGGGGGCGTGCCACCTCCGCACGCCTGACCAGTGCGCTGCGAACTGCTTTGGAGAAAAGTGACTCCCAGCACAGTTTGTAACGTTGTTCACTGCAGAGGGCGGTTAGAACAAAGCGATGAATGCAGATTGCTTTTTCTTGACACGTCCCCAGACCTTAATTGCGTTGCATTAGTTTGCCATCATAGAAAATGCCACAAGCCTGAAATGACAGAAGACGAGCTGATTGCTCATGACAAGTTGTCCTGGAGCCAGGGTCTTACTGTAATACAGCCTTTTCGAAACACTCATTGTTCCTGCATGGTTCTCCTTTGTAGAGGAAGAAAAAAGTGAAAACTTTTCATGTCTAAAGATTTGGGTAATTCGGGGTGAACTGAGAGATAAGGACACACTAAGTTAATAATTTAGTGTTATGGAAAAGCTAATCATGTATCTATGCTTCAAAATTATACTAACTACTTGGTTAACATTTATTTAGATGAGCACCTGAGTGCCGTGTGAGGAGGTTTATTGAATGTACCATGGCTGAACTTACTGTATGTGTCAAGTTCAGTCTCAGCCCCCAGATTTTCTGTTTATTCACCAGATTGATCCTTCAGCCTTCTCTGGCAGGAACTTTGAGAATCTTACCTCTCTTTCAAGTGATTGATCAATATTTTCTTCTCAAATGCATAAAATTTTCCCTATACAAGTTCTAGTAAATCAACTTTCTCATTTTATTTATCATTTTTTTCCAATGATCCTTTGGTACTGAAGTAATATTTCCTTATATAGTGGAACCCGGGCAGTAGGTTGATCCACCACCCTCACTGCCACCACCACCCCACTATTACCAACATTATCACTAGGGTACCACCATCATCACCATCACCAACACCCCCATCGCCATCACCACCACCATCATCACCATCACCAGCACCATCATTGATATCACCACCACCACCATCACCAGCACCATAAAAATCACTGCCATTCTAGCCACAAATATGTATATAACACAAGTTACACCTAAAATTGTTTAGTCCAGTGCTTCTCAAACTTCAGGGAGCATATAATCAATGAAGGATCTTATTAAAATACAAATCCTGAAATATTAGGTCTTGAGTGTGACTTGAGATTCTGCATTTCTAACAGGCTCTAGGAAGTGCTGATGCAGCCACTGTATGGACCAGTCATCAAGAAACGAGGCTTACGCTTGATTGTGTACAAAGATAATTATAAGGACCGGATCCCAACCTATTATTAACCTGCACCTGCCTTAGAAATCTCTTTTAAACACACCCAGTATGTATAAATATGAACTTATACAGAAGAAAAATTTGTGGCAATTAATCCTACGAAAGGATTTATTATAATAGCCTGCTAAAGAGCAATTCAATTAACATTTTAAATATAGCCTCATAAAAATGTGATTAACATAAAACTATTCGTTGGCAAAGCTTTTTATTTAACATGGTATACTTAAACAAAACAAGCAAATATAGACAATCATGCAGAAGGAGTGTTGGCATAAGACTACTATAAAAATATTAAACTGATGGAGGACTGTATCACAAGACAAGTATGTTAGGGAAATGGGTAGAAAGTAAGCACACATGGTTTGGAAAGTGCTCAGGAAAACTAGCTTGACTTCCCCCTGGTCCATTGGTAGTTCTGTTGCCTTTGAATTTCAAATTCTTAATCAATGTTTCTGATCTTCTCTTTGAAGCAGATAGTTTATACCCAGAAGTTAGTGTGGGGGAGAACATAAAATATAAAATAGAAGTGAGGATTTTGCTCCTGCATCTCTAAGATGTAGCTTAATTCTACACTATTCCCCCTACTCCTCTGACATGCAAACCTCGGGAATACCCCTCACTGAATTTAGGAGTCAAAAGTCAAGGTTCTACACGTTGCTTTGTCACAATTGTGATGTAGATGAGGACAGACAAATGTGTGTGATTCTCTCCACCCAGAGTAAGACAGTTTATTCTTATTTGCCCCCTAAGGTCCCTATTCATTTTTATCCCCACGTCCTATCTGTCTGTAATTTCCTTTTACCTCATTCTTTCCATTTCTGCACCTACTTCGAAAGCTCATTTATGCAAATATGGAAATACATGATCTCTATGCCTTTATTAGCTATTGTTTCCAAATGGACATCGCTCCGATTTACTGACTAAGCCTTTAGATTTCTGTGCTTCACACACGCTTCTGTATTTGAGGCATGAACCTGAATTACAGTTTCTGAATGGTGGCCTTCACTTCCTAGCTGCAGACAGAACAGATTTGCCTGTTTCCCAAAGGGCTAATCAGAAGTTCTCCTCCAGGGACAAAAGAAAATCAAGCAAGCTTATTTAGTTCTGTTTTAAGCACAGTGTGCTGGTTTAGACGAGACGAGAATGCCACAAAGTCCCTATCTAACTCTTGTAACAGATGTGTTCAATCGAGTACATTTCAGCACATTTCCGTGTAAAAATAGGGACTGAGGTTCTTTTTTTTTTTATTTTTTTAAGTAAACAATGCCTCATATTCCATGAATAACTATTCAAATGCAATTGTGAATTCCAAGTGTATTGGGTGTTTTTAATAAAGAAAGAACACAAAGATCTCATCATTCAAATGGAAATGACTTTTTCATCTAATCTTATCTAAGTGATGGTGGCAGTCATGCAGCAAGAGAATAATTGTCAAAGCTAGGCAAGGTTGCAAGAATTTTTGTATTTTCCTTGGCATCTTTGTAAATATGACAGCTGCCTCAATTATTAAATGAGAGGATACTATGGCATCAGAAATTGTAGCCGTGCCTCAGGTGGATGGTTAATAAAAAGCAAATTCATCATATTTGTCCAGCATTAATAAGGTGGGCCTTTTATAGGGTTGATGTGCATTATTATCTTATTATGAGGATTAGGTCCCTCATATTTAAGTTGTATAAATGAAAAAATTCTGTCCCTGATATTAGAGTGTAATTTTGATTAAATTCTTATGAGGTATATGAAGCAGATGGCATTACCTTTTAGATTCTTTAAGGAAAATACCTATCCCCTTGGGCACTTTATGTATGATATAATTTTGATGTAATTTCGATGACCTGGTTTGTTAATTATAAAAACCCTAAGTTTCAGGCACTCCTTTAGTAACAAGAATAAAGATTTGAACACTTAGGGCATATTCCAAAGCAAAACAAGCAAACCAAAGACCATTATTTCAGTTCTGTTCTGAACCATGCCCTTATCCATGCCACTTCATGGGATTTCTGTGATAAGATTATGTCAGGATTTGAGGATGGAAAAGTCAAACATCCCAATGAGTCAATATGAACTTGTAACATATTTACTGGTTTAGTTTTTGCTTCTTGTCGCCGCAGTGAGAGCTGAGCACGTGACCTTTTTCACTGGCTCTCCCCTCCCTGGCTGTCTTAGGTCTCATCGATAAGATGTCCAAATCCACGTGTTAATGCATTTTTGCTACTTACTGGCCATTAGGACTGCTTTTCGGACCGATTCTCAGGTTTCTCTGGACTTTATTCTAATCTTGTAGAGAGGAGCAGAACCAGGTTGCCCCTTCCAGACACAGCAGCCTTGACTTTCTATTCTACCTTTCCTGGATACTATTCAGATCTTTAAAGAGGCTCAGTCCAGCCTCCAACTGCAATTAATCTCTGCAGGACTCACAATTTCATCACCTCCAAAACATGCCAAGTAGATGTAAGGGCTTTAAGCTACAAGAAGAAAAAAAAAATACATATGTCCTTTTAAATCCAATTAAGCACCTATATGTCCTTAGAATGATATACAATGTACAAATGGGCAACAGTTAATGCTCACAGTTCCTCTGGGATATACTCCTGTAAAACCATGTATTTTATTAGTACAGTGAAGCATTGTTTAAATAACTAGTGCTGGGTTTATTGGAGCTGGATGAGTTTAACAGAAGGTGACTGTAGTGAGGGAGAGTTCTGCAGGTATCTATAAAATGATTAGCCTATGATTACCATGTGGCAATGGTGGGTATTCCAAGTAGATAACAAAGTGTGGCAGTTAAGGTTGCCAATATACTTAACTTTCTACATTAGAATCCGTTATCCTTAATATTAAAAGCATTATGTAATTTTAACATTTACTGGAAAATATCAATATCTATACTGTACATGGATGTAAGTCTATATTAATGGGTATATACTCTAAGCATTGGTTACTTCTTACAATGCCTTCTGGATGACAAATAGCCCCTAGGAAATATAAATAAAACCCTACCATTCTTGGCAACTATCTTTACAGACAAAACTTGGTGATCTCAATTTCTTTAATGAAAGTAAAGCCTTTGCAACATCTAAATAAGAAAATGTAAAATATATAGATAGTTGAAAATAAAAAGATTACTTTAAAGTTTATAAGATTACTTTTGTACTACACCATTCTAAATTCTAAAATATAAAGCGTAGAAAATATCTCTTGCTCGCCTCTCAATCTGAAGTGAATGCTCTTAACTGAAAGGCAAATTTCAGCTTCCCAGCATTTTGGAGGCCCAGGTCCTTTCTATATTGTGGCTCCGTGATCCTCTGCCATCTCACTGGAGTGTGCACTCAGCCAGCAGAAACAGAAAGACAGACTGGAAGAAGCAGGTTCACCCCTATTTATTTATCCATAGGACCTAGCAGTACAGACACCCCTGAAAATAAGAGATATGAGAAAATTAGACTAGCACTGTATCCTGGGTGAAAAAAAAATATAATGTTGGTGATCAGATAGCATATTTTAATTTCCTTGAAATAAATCCACTTCAGCAAACACTACGACCTGTTTATTCATCTTCAATATCATATTCCCTTTGTTCTGAATACATACTTAGCCTCTATTGATTTGAAATTTGCATTTTTTAAAAATTATTTTTGTTTGTCTTTTGAAAATATATTTTGCTGCTTTTCCAGGTTTATCTTCCATACATCCATTTTATATAACCTGGAAGCTACCCGCCTCTCAACCACTATTTACCCCCTGACAGAACAGAGCTGTCACAACATTTTCTATTTATTCGTGAACAAGTTTATTTTTTTCTCTTTCTCCCTTGAATGTAAGTTCTGTGAGTTCAGAAACTCTGTCTACTGTGTTCCCAACTTTTTAACTAGTGCACGTGTAGACATTCGGTTAGTTATTAAAAGAATGCATGTTTACACCTCTTCATTCATTCTTTCAACAAAATTTTCTGTGCATTTTCTATCCGGCAGGTATTGCCTTAGACCTTACAGGTAAAACATTTTTAATAAAAGAGAGTAAGAGCCAATGTTAATCCTTTTTCAAAGCTGATGAGGGAACACACGAGGGCACAGGCAGTTCCAGCGGGTCTCAACCTGTGGGTCACAACCCCTCTGGGGATCGAATGACCTTTTCACAGGGGTCGCCTAAGACCATCGGAAAACACATATCAGGTATTTACATGACGATTCATAACAGTAGCAACATGACAGTCATGAAGTAGCAACAAAAATAACTTTATGGGGGTCACCACACCATGAGGACCTGCATTACAGGGTTGTGGCACTAGGAAAGTTGAGAACCACTGGTCTAGAGGGCAGTGTGGTAGGGGCATAACGGAGAAGCATCAGTGCTTTCGAATTTCACAGGGGGTGCTCCTTACCTATCAACGAGGGTCAACAGGAATTCTCTGGTGGAGGTAACTCTAAAGAAAACTGAAGGATGAGGAGGAAGGACGGTGTTGGATATGAGGTGTTCCAGACAGAGGAGACAGCGTTTACAGAGATACGGAGATGAGATAAAAACTGGTTTCCTAAAGGGCATTGAAAGAAATTCAGTGCAGCTGGGACGTAGATAGGGAGTGGGGGATATGGAGAGGTGAGTCCGTAAGATAGCTATGAAGTTCCTACTAAGCTATGTTAGACAGGCTGGACTTTACCTGAGGGCAAAGGGGACTCATGAGAAGGTGTAAATGGGAGGGTGGCCCGATGTGGATGGAAGGACGTGCCCAGTGTGTAGAGAGAGTGGGAATGTGTCCAGGTCGACAGGTCTGCTGCGACGCCTGTGGCAGTGAGGGACTCTTGCAGGGGCCTTCAGGGCCCTTCTCAAGAGTTTGGCAGAGGTCCTGAAAAGCCTCCAGTGTTCCCTGTGCAGATGTTTTCCAGATCATGGGAACAAGATGACTTTAGATGAAATTAAAGGTCATTAAGTGTTCAACAAACTGAGAAAAAGACTGTTTCAGATGGAGGTTAGCCT